>JAJFAS010000067.1:0-258254 GCA_021223625.1 Fusarium sp. HKF-74
AATATAATAAAAAAACTATAAATTTAAATTTAAACTATATAGCTTTAGTTATTATTAATATTAATATAATTTATAAAAATAATTATTATTTTATATATTTAATAGCTTTAATTTAGTAATAATTAATAAAATAAAATCTAGATATTTTAATATACTATAAAAGTATTAATAATAAAGTCTTTAGCTAAATTAAAGTCTTAATAAATTTAATTAATAAAGTAACTTTTAAGCTATAGTATTTTAAGTAACTTTAATTATAATAAATATATTACTTAATTATTTAAAAAGCTTTAAAAAGCTTAATTAACTAAGTCTATAATTTCTATATAACTTTAACTTTTTTTAATCTATTTATTTTTTAAAGATCTTTATTTTAATAATTATAAAATTATTAAAAATTAATTAATCTTTTATTAAATATAAGTTCTTTATTTTAATTATATTAAATTAATAATACTAACTTTAATTATAATTAAAATATTAAACTTACTTAATATATAATTAATATAAGTTAATTAAAAATGCCTATAAGCTATCTTTATTAGCTATTATAATAACTAATTAAGTAATAGTAATAATATTACTTCCCTTTAATATAATTTAACCCCTAGGGCTAAATTTAAGGTCTAAAGTAAAGCTAGGTAAGTATTAACTATTAGCTATAGTTAATAAATATATAAGTAATTACTTTAGCTAATTATCTTTAAGTATAAGCTTATTTACTACTTATATAAAAGCTCTTACTATAAAAAGTAGCTTAATAAAGATATATAATAATTAAATACTTTAAGTAAAGATAACTTATATTATTATAAGTTAAAGAATAAGTATAGCTTTTAGATCTAGAGTATTACTATACTTATAGTATATATCTATAATAATCTATAAGTAGACTTTTATTATAAGTAATATCTAGAGTTTATATATAATAAAATTACTTAGAAAATTCTATAAAGTTAATTATATAAAATAAAAAAAATCTATATATAAAGTAAAGTTTTATTTAAAAGTTAAAAGAGCCCTTTAATAAGTAAATAAAGCTATAGTTAATTAAATAAAATTTACTTAATTAAGTATATTTACTTTATAAAATAATAACTAATATTAAAGTAATAAATAGTAATATTAATAGTAATTTAATAAAGATTATTTTATATATTAAATTATATTTTAATAATATATATATAAAAATATAAATTTAAATTAATATTTCTTTTTATATTTTTTAAAATAAAATTTTTATAATATTTTAAAGTTTATAATAAGATTTATTAATTATTATAAATATTATAACTTTAGTAATTATATTATATATATATAAAGGACTTTATAAATTTTAATTAATATCTTTACTATATTTAAAATTTAACTATTTACTTATATAGCTTATATTAAATTAATCTTTAATAAATTAATTAATATTAAATTAATATTATTTTTAAAATACTTTAATTTAAAATTAATAATAGCTTTATATTTTATTATTTTTATATAAATACTTTAAATATATAAAATATACTTTTTAATACTTTTATTAATTTTAACTTATTAATTATTAATAAAACTTCTTTATATTAATTAAGCTTAATATATATTAAATTTACTATTAAGAAATATAATACTTTAATAAGCTTAATTATATACTTTATATAATATATTAATAATAAACTTAATATAGCTTAATTTAATATAGTTAGACTTATAATTATTATAATAAAAGCTTTTAAATAAAAGCTTATATTAAAAAAAAAATTATTATATTATTATTTATTATCTATATTTATAGCCTATAGCTTAACTTTATATACTGTTATTATCTATAAAAATAGCGCGAGACTGCAGTAAAAGCAGGTAGTAGTTAAAACCCAAGTCAGAACTAAAGACATTATATTTAACTACCCTTAAATTTCCGCTTTAACTGTATATATTATACAGACATACTATACTACGATTAGCGGCTGTGTCACGCCATTGAGATCAGGTAATAAAAGGCTCTTAGTTTCCTATCTAATCAGTGACTGTAGGTCGGCTACTTATACTTAATAGACATAACTGATCATAAAGAGACTGTTAGACCTGCAGCCGGCCTAGAACACTAATCCAACCTTATGTATTTGCATAGTATCGCATGTTATTATGTGCTATCGTGCGACTGTTGACGCTAAGCTTGACAGGCTGTTTCCTACTACCGCAGTAGCAGCTGACGGATGAATACATATACCGAGATGCCTAAGGTGACTGATCAAGGACTAAAAGACGCCGTGGGATTGGTAACTCCTCCGTCCTTGTAGTAAAACGCCGCTGCACTAACCTCCCGCACATACGTGGTATTAACGCCAAAGCTCAGCCAAGCAAGAATGCCGTCGCTGACATTGTCCCCCAAGTACACCCAGTGCATCATGGGATCACTGGTGGCAGCTTCCTCAGCAAGGATGTCATCGTCGTTGTTGAGCCAAAGCTTTTGGGTGTTGTCGGTGTATGGCTTCAGTTCCTCCACCTCATTAATGAGGTCCTGGTCGAAGAACATCTGACCAACGTGAGAGGCCACCGTGTTCATGACAGTACCGTTGGGCAACATCGTGGCGTTGATATGAGCCATGACATGGATGTGAGTGGTCCGAAATGTGTAGTGGCCAGGGAAAATGGACTTGAATAGGGAAGTGCCGTCCGGATCGGTACGTTGAAGTCCTCGGAGGTACGTGAGGTTGATATTAGCTGTGTCGTTCGCGTTGCCATTTGACTCAGCAACAATACCAGAGTAAACGCCCGTAGAATTGCAGTCTTAACAATCATGTTAGCCAAATAACTAGGCCATCTCAAGGTGGGGAAGGACATACGCCAAATCTCGACAAAGATGTCAGGAACTGGCTCGCAGGTATTCACGTCGATGACTTGGGTGTCGATATACAAAGGGACGCCTTCCTGGGAGTCGGTGATATCCTTGCGGACAAACTCTCCAGCAACATCTTGATTTCAGAGTCAGCATTGCTCTTTCACAGCCCTCAAGAAGCAGAGACTCACAGTAGGGGCCTTCCATTACCTCAGGGCTGAGGATGCAGGAGTTGTTGGAGCCAAACAAGATCTCAGGCGGAGTGCGGAGCGTATAGTGCTCGTCCGAATGGTGGCTCTTGTTGATATCGCTCAAGGCGCGCTTGTCAAGCCCTTCTGCAAGCCTTAAAGATCGAGCAAGCTCCCGACGACGAGCAATCTGGCGATCAATATGACCGCGAGCACGCAGATGCTCAGTGCAGTGACTAAGATCACGTCTAGAATGCTGGAGGAATTCACGACGCACAGCTGCTTCAGCCAAATGGTCGTGGCCGGGATGCGCTCCAGCTATACCAGCAAGAATTCCAGCAAAGAAACATACTGAATTGATGAGTCGCATTGTGATGGAGGAGGTCTCTAAAAAGCGTTGACAAGTGTTCTGTAAGAGTAGGCAACTGTTGGTGAAAGGCTATCTCGGCTGGTTTCTGAAAAAGCGAGGCGGTAGCTAACTTGTAATGCCATAGATTTATATTCTTACCGCCATCATCTGTACCAGAGGCGTTGGTCCCCGCTTTATGGTTTCAGGAGGCGCTATGGGTAGATCAAGGAAGTTGAAGCTCGTGCGTGTTTGGCATAATGTTCGTAATAGGATATCACCCTCGTTAGAAATTGCTTTCGCATGGATAGGAAATACAATGGATGTGATTAGTCGGAACTAGTCTAGGCCGCGTAATCGAATATATTCGACGCAGCGATAGTTAATTACGGAGTATGTGATTGGAAGTTTAAAACGTTGAGCGGAGAGGGGATCGACACGACTTCGGCAAATTTTCCTTGCATATCCTAAACCTAAATCACGGAGCTTTGGGTGGTTCCGTAGCTCCCCCGCCCCCCACACCGGGCTAATATGGGTCTTGCTTCCAGCAAGGGATATGGAATGGCGAGTCAAGAAACCTTCCCGAATATCGGTTTGTGGGTTGACAACTTACGCGGCCGATAATCATTACCAGGCCTGTGTTGTATACGATGTTTAGCCCCGATCCGCGGAGAGAGCGGCTTACGTCCCAGGCTGCGCATGTCGTGAGGCGATGTAACTATGTCGAGAAAAGCAGCGATGATTTGGCTTTGTCTATGTATGAGATATACTACCTACTGTTTAATTATTCTGAGTCTGCATTTCTTCCTAAGCAGCAGTTCAGCTAAGCTAGCATCTAAAAAGACTATAAGGGCATGAACAGTATATACCTCTAGGAGCGGTCTAACGCCTTCGTGGTTAACATTAGTAGTATAAAGTTCCTATTAGACTTAAGTTATAGGTCTATTTATCATTAACTAGTTATAGTTAGGCTTAAGCCCGCTTATTCGGCACTTCTTCCTATGAGAACATGCTTGTTAAACTAATAGCGCTAACGTTATCTAAGCTAGTTAGGTAGACCGGAAGCGAGCCCGCGGAGTTAGCAATATACAGGGGCCTGTTCTTAAGAGTTGACTATGTAGGCAGTATAGTAGTGCAATCTGCGGGTGAAACATTTAGGTGGGTACTTGGCCTGATCTAGCAGGTTCGCCGGCGTTTACGCAACCTTCCTTTTTTCACATAGCATGGATGGCATTTAACTGCCGTCATTATATACTCTAGGTGCGCTCTTGAAGTCTACTTAAGGTTTCGACTTTCCAAATCACTAAAGGTTTTAACGTTCCAACTCACTTACATTCCGCTTCGACTGAGGAAGTTCATCATGGTTGCTATCCACTTTCTCGTCACCGTCGCGGCGCTGGTGCTTCAGGCCAGTGCCAAGTGCTCCAACAAGGGCCAGCGGAGAGCTTGGTAAGAGCTATTTGGAAGATGATGAATTCAGTGCTAATTTAGAGTACAGGCATACTTTCTCGGATGAGGAGAAATCGGAGTATATTAATGCCGAATTGTGCATTATGGGGCTGCCACCCAAGGTCGGCCTGCCCGGTGCCAGGACCCTCTTCGATGACTTGCAGGCAAATCACCAAATTCAGGCCGGGTGGACTCACTTTGTCGGTGCCTTCTTGCCATACCACCGCTTGCTTATGCACACCCACGAGCATTTTCTGAGAACTGAATGTGGATACACTGGTTACCAGCCGTATGAACTGTTGTTGGTTTCCTGATGTCCAGCAAGCTAATCCGTGCTAGGTACTGGGATGAGCCTCTAGACGCCGGCAACTTCACATCCTCTATCGTCTTCGACCCTGTACATGGCTTCGGCGGAGACGGACGTGAAAGCGACGGGTGTATCACCGATGGACCTTTTGCAAACTATACCAATGCGCTCGGACCTGGATACCTCATCACGGACCACTGTATCGACCGCAAGATCAGTAACGAAGAAAGCAAGGGATCATCCCAGTCCGAGGTAGACGCCTGCTACGAGTATACAGACTTCGAAGACGCTTGGCCTTGCATTCAGGATAAACCCCACACAGGTGGACACGCGGGAGTAGGTCTTGAGGTAAACTGAGTTCCTTCGCTATTGGTGCCGATACTGCATACTAACTCTGCCTAGATGGCCAACCCTATCTCGTCCCCCGGAGACCCCTTGTTCTACCTCCATCACACTTGGCTCGATAAGGTGTGGTGGGACTGGCAGGCTTTAGACTTGCCTGCCCGGCTCAAGGATATGACCGGCAGAAACCAGCAAGATAAGGACCATGGCTTCGGGAATGTACCGGGCATCAATGGCACAAATGTCTTTAGGGGCACTTGCGGTGGTGTTGACATCTGTCTGGGTGACTCTGGGAACACGACGACGCTTACACATGTGCTCAGCACATTGGGCTTGCTTCCCAACGTCACTATCGCTGACGTGATGGACATTGGGGGAGGTTACTTATGCTATGAGTATGTCTAAACCGACCAGGAGGACACCCAGCCATTATCGAACAGCTTGGGCCGGTTGCAGTGCTTGATGTCAGAAGCTTGATGTTCTGGGTCGCCTTAGTGCTAGCAAGTGTTCATAAGTATATCAAGGGCTTATATTTATATAACGTGAGATACTGTATCTCTATATAATTTAAGACTTCGTTTTACTTAAAATTAATATACTTATATTTATTTAAAAGAAAATCATATAATAACTATTATTAACTAGTATTAATATAATATATTAAATTATACAATATATAATAAAAAAGATTATTTATACTTTTAACTATAAAGTTTAAATATTTAAAATACCCTATAAGTTATATAGTTTTTATTATAGCTTTAATAATTGACTTATTACTTTATATATTATATAAATATAAACTTAATATAAATTAATTTATTTTATATAAAGAAATTAACTATTATATAGACTTTAATAATATATAAGGCCTTAATATATACTTCAATAAACTGTAACTAATTTAATTATAATTAACCCTTAGATCGTAAAAAGATATAGGGTCTCAGAGATAGCCAAGACAGACATTACACCAGCGATAAAGGTCTCCCGAAACCTAGGAGCCTGGTTCACGGGTATAGTAGACGCGAGGGCTTGACTTGGGCGGCCGACTCGCTTACCAATGCGGTCGCTTAAAATAAGAGCTGAAAGTTTTAAGAAACAGACAATCGGTGCTAATTGGGCTCCGGTCACTTGGCCATGATGCGAATTGCTTTTTATGTCGCCCTAATAACTAATGCTACCAATTATGAGGCAAGACTAGCGTATATCGATCGCTCTGGCCGCCAATATTCATCTACAGCACCCTGCCACCTCAATACCTTGGTGCAGATCAACCAAAATTCCTGTGATATATCTCGATAAGCTGACGATAATTAATTACCGAACAACATCGGTGCCTGACCGGCCCCACCCCGCCATTTTTAGATCAGGCTTGTTATCAATTAAATGTTTTATCCTTCTTACCGACTTTCATCTTCTACCATAAACAATTGTCTTTTGTCACACTAGATCATCACAAAAATGAAACAAATCTCTCAAAACCTAAGCGCAGTTGAATCTGCCGTGGCACAGCTCTGTGCTGCGCTACGAGGTGATGCACAATCAGAAGCTGGACAGGTACCGCCTTTCCATCGCCCCCATGGTACGCATGAGCTGACCATACCTCAAGGCCCGTATCAACACGACAACCATCAACTTGAAGGACGCCCTTGAAGCTATGGGCGACTCCCAATCGGCCATTGAGAGCTCTGGTGATGACACCAAGAAGAAGGCCCTCCAGGACTTGATTGGCCCGGTAAATCTCAACAGCTTGAAGATGTACTTGGCGGCTGCTAACATTCAAATCTTGTAGTTTTCCAAAGGCCTCAGCCAATTCGCAAAAATCATCACGAATATCCACGAGCGTGGACCCCTTCCTGATGGTGTTGCATCAGACTTGAAGCCTGTTCTGGCCAAGTATGAAGAGGTGCAAGAGGTAAGTACCCCGCTAGCATCGTATCTAAAGGAGATAAATAATGTGAGTAAACAGTCTTATGAGAAGCTTGCTACGGACAACGGCCTGAAGATCGATTTGTATATGCCTGGAGTGTCAAATGTACTGGCAGCAAATGTGGAGGAGGCCTTTTGCAAGCTTGGCGGGCGGTAGAGCAAGGCTGTTTATATGGCACTATGATTCCGTTTTTGCCAAATACCCATGTACTTTAACCTCCAGCTATAAATTAACCAGGATACTACCTTGACATATTGGGCTCGCGGTGACAATCTTCCACAAACCAACGCTCTTGGATCCTTCATCCATATTTCTCATTCTCGATACTTCTGACGTATCAAAATATGCATCACGCGCTCAAAGATTAGTGATTGCCAAAAGTAGCCGCCCTACCCTATAAGTTTTCAAGCTTATTGCATTTGCGTGATTAATGCTAACTCTGCAATTGGGCAGAGGTGCAGGCGAGGTTACTGTGCATAGACTGGGCTGCACAGTCAGCAGCAGATTTGCAGATCTATTGTTATTGCTATTGGTCATGAAGAATATGCATATGTAGTCAGAGTTTCCTTTTCTCCGGCATGTTTCAATTTCCCCTAATCGGGAAGATTGCGCATTGGCTTCCGAAAAAGGTCGTATTTGGTGCGTAGATACGATCAGCCCTGTGATATCTTTATACCCACTTAACAACCCCTCTTTCCCTTGCCATTGTTCTTGCACTCTGACTTTATTTTCCGCATTATATCGACTCCTCTTGCTTATTTATAAAAGCTATCCATATCATCTTTTCAGCTCATTATCTAATACTCGACTTCTGATAAAATGCTCAGCGTCAATCTTTCTATCGTAAAAGCAACCATCTTCTCCCTTCGATATCATTTTGTAGGATCGTTCTTCTTACTCTTGGCTCTGAGCTATGTTTACGATAGATATCGGCCTGGTCTATCTTGTGTTCCCGGTCCGCCTCTCGCAAAGTGGACCAAACTTTGGAGGCTCTACGATGTTTACAACGGTCAATCTCATCAGACGGCTATAAGACTACACAAAAAGCACGGCCCGCTTGTTCGAATTGCACCCAACATTATCTCTGTTGGTGATCCTTCAGCCATCAAAACCATCTATGGGTTGACTGGCGCATTCACCAAGGTTGGTCAATTAACCTCTCTAACCACACCCTTACACTGACATCGACTCTCCAGTCAGCATTCTACCCTATTCAGAGTATTTCTTGGAACAAGAAACCACAAATGAACCTTTTTTCAACACGGGACACTGTTTATCACCGGGAACAGAAGAAAAAGGTCGCGCATGCTTACAGCTTGACCAGTCTTCTCGGATCCGAAGAGGCTATGGACTCTTGTACTGAACTCTTCACTTCACGCCTCGACGAATGGGCCACGACAGGTAAGCCCATTGATCTAGGCGCGTGGCTTCAATATTACGCTTTCGACGTCGTTGGTGAAGTAACCTTCGCACAGAAGCTAGGGTTTTTGGAGACTGGCGCAGATGTTGACGGCATGATGGAGACCATTGAGGGTATCCTCTTCTACGCAGCTTTGTGTGGGCAGGTGCCTGAGATGCACCCATTTCTGCTGGGTAACCCCTTGTTTCCGTACTTGATTCCAGCCATGGAGTCATGGAATGCCGTGTTGACCTTCACCCTAAAGGCCATCAATTCTCGGACAACTATCCAGCGGGACGGCGAACTGGAGCTTAACGGTGACGGAGGCAGGGACTTCTTGTCAAAGTGGGCTGCAGTGAAGAAAAGGGATCCGCTCAAGATGAGTACCCGAGATGTTATTACACATCTCTCAACCAACGTATTTGCCGGCTCGGATACTACCGCCATCGCTCTCAGAGCAATTGTTTACTTCCTCGTCAAACATCCAGAAAATATGAGAATGGTTGTAAAAGAGATCGACACAGCCGATAAAAGCGGGAAGCTCAGCGACCCCATCTCATACAAGGAATCCACTGGTCATCTGCCATACATGGGAGCTGTGATCAAAGAAGCGATGCGGCTACATCCCTCTGTCGGGCTCCTCATGGAGCGGCATGTGCCGCCCCAGGGCGCAGAGATATGCGGGCAGTTCATTCCTGGAGGCACAGTCGTCGGCATCAACCCATGGGTTCTTCACTCGGACCCCCGAGTGTACAAGGATCCTGAATCCTTCATTCCTGAGCGCTGGTTAACTGCAGACGCGGGGTTGCTCTCCAAGATGGAACATAGTTTTTTGGCTTTTGGCGCAGGCTCGCGAACTTGTATTGGAAAGTACATTAGCCTGATGGAAATGCACAAGGTGATGCCGCAGTTACTTAGGAGGTATACTATCAAGTTGGAGGATCCCAAGGCTGAGTGGCGAATATCGAACTGTTGGTTCGTACAGCAACATGGGGTTATTTGCAACCTGAAGAAAAGAACATGAATCTTGGAGAGAATCATACTTGTTTTAGAACTTACGACAGGATATTCATCATTATATCAGCATCGTTTACCGTGACGGTGAATTATTAATAGCCATAATTATCGGTATACCAACTAAAGTCAGCGGACGTAGGAAGCTTTTTCATATCGTTGCATAATATTAAATGTCCGAAATGGTGTTTGCATAACAGATATGCAACTATCAGTCACTGACCAACGAGCTTTATGCTTCCTCAGTCTGATCCTGCAGCCTCATTTTCAAGCAACCCCGCATCGCGGCTCAGCTGAACTTCTCATCCCCATCTCTCCCTCAGCTCAACTGTTCTCGAGTAATCGCATTCAAACCGAAGAACGACGCTGCAATGTCTGGCGCTGAAGCTGCCCTCCTAGGAGTGGGCATTCTCTGCAACGCGATGCAAATCCTCACCTTTGCCAAGGACTCCATCCACGTGTATCGCAACATCCGCGATGGCCGAGCCCCTGACCCAAAACTAGACTCATATCTGATAAATGCGAAGACTTGCTTCAACGAGATGAACCAAACCGCCGCACAAATTGGGCCATTGGGCCAGACTCAGCAGCAAATTGTCGATGTTGGCAAAAAGGTCAATGACTGCATGGACGAGCTTCAGCAGCAGTTTGCCAAACTTCATGTTGATGAAACTTCAAGAAGAGGGCTCCGTAGCAGAGTGATTACGTCGAAGAAAAGTGCACTAGCACTATGGCGTGGAAAGGAACTTGAGGATGCCGAACACAACCTCCAACGCCACGAACAGCTCTTGCACAGTCTCCTCTTGGATCAGCTTTGCAGCCAATCCCAAGCCGCTGAGATCACTTCTTTAGAGTCTTTCCAACAACTCGAAGGGGCTTTGCGGAATATCATCTCGCAGCTGGTAAATGGCTCCACAAAGGTCTCAGACCTGGTCACAGATTTCTCTCGAGATATTAGTGACCGCGTTGCAGATGAGCACATAACTACGAGAACTGTCATTGGAGACCATTTAAACTCGGCAGAAACGACAATCCTTCAGACTATGTCTCAGTCGATCCATCAACTTCGTCAGGAATTATTGGAGCGTGAGCAGGATAAGGCTTTTCAGAAACAGTATGGGCAACTTCTATCGAGTCTATGGTTCCCAGTTGTGAACGAACGAAAGAATCATATTTCAGAAAATTATCCCGGAACCTTTGATTGGATCTTCGATAAACAGGGCTCACTGCGGTCGGATTGTAGCTCGTCATCCCAATCTGATCAGTCAAATACGGATAGTGAACTATCCGAAAACACCCAGGATGAGGATAGTGATGCCGAGACCACCGATGGGTCAGGCTTTGACAGTTTTCTAGACTGGTTAGAGTCAGACTCGAACGTCTTTTGGGTCAGTGGCAAGCCCGCCTCCGGCAAGAGCTTTCTGATGAAATACCTTGCTTTCAACCCTCGAACAGTGGACCATCTCAAAGCATGGAAATCCAATGTTCAAGTCCTTACGCATTTCTTCTGGAAGCCAGGCCAGATTTTACAGCGCAATGTGGAAGGCATGGTATTGTCAATCCTCTGCCAAGTACTGGAGGGCAAGCCAAGTCTTTGTCGAAGGTTATACACCGCTCAACCTTCCATCAAGACTAAAAGAAGCCATTCGGACTGGAGTCTCTGTGAACTGACAGAAGCCCTTGTTTGGTCACTGGAAGCTTCCCCGGAGTCTTTCTGTATCTTCTTAGACGGCTTGGATGAGGCAAAAGAACTAGAACATCTGCCCTGGCCTGGTTGGACAAACGCGCAGGTCTTTCACAAACTTTTGAAAGTTAATGACGTCAAGATATGTGCCTCCAGCAGAGAAGAACGTGCCTTTTGCTCGTTTTTCAAAGGTGCACCCCGACTGAGGATACAGGAATTCAATAATGCCGATATCACTCTTTTCGTTCGTGAACGGCTGAATATTTGTGGGCTTGAGTGCCGCGACCGAGATCAAATTGTGCGGGAGACTGTCAAAAGAGCTCAAGGCGTCTTCCTGTGGGTAGCCCTTACGGTAGACCGTCTCAACGAGGTCATCCACCAAGACTCCCAAGGTATCGCGATACTTCAGGAAATTCTTAGGCAAACACCCTCAGATTTAACATTGCTCTACACCGACATGTGGGGCAGAATTGGAGACAGTGCTAAACTGCGGAGCATTCAGATGATGGCTTCTCGGTACTTCAACACCCTCATCATCGCCAGGGAAATCGATGAATATTTGTCACGAAATAGTCTTTACCCGCATCCAGCGCCAATTCGCGTGTCATCACTGTTACTTGTGGCCATTGCTGCACAGGATCAGCCAATGGAAAGGATACTGAGTACAGGCCGCGTGATAACAGTCGAGGACCTCCTAGTCATAAGTTCAAGAGCACAAACCGAACTCAGGTTGGCTTGTCGTGGTCTACTCGAGGTATGTAATAATGGGAAGGACTCTTCACATTCTTGTGAGGGTGACGAGCGACTGTGCAGATACAACTCGACACGAGTCGATTTCATCCATAGGAGTGCTTTCGACTTTCTACTGGATACAGAAACCGGACGAGAGTGCCTTAACGCATATGGCTCGTCTAAAAGTGAGCAGGCTTCAAGACTGGTGGCCTCCCATCTTATTAGAGCTCGATTCATTCATCTCTCGCAAAGCATTCAGCTTATATCGACGGACGCTCACCAGATGCCCCTTTATAGGGATGACTTTTTTAATCATTATTTACCGATTGCCATTGCTGTCTCTTTCAATTCTGATCTCTTTACAGAAGCATCGATCCGGGACGGCTTGATCGATAATCTGAAAGATTGGCAGCTCTCAGGGTTATTCAGCGGTCATTCATGCTTCTTTACACCGGCCTCTTGTCACTCGAGGCCGAACTGTCTCGAGCTAGAGTTTATCGAAGCGAGCGTAATGATGGCACTGCACGATGTAGTCTTTTGTGACTGCAGTATGGATTTAAAGAGGCTCCTTGCTAAGTGTCCCGAGTCTTTATTCATCGACGCTATTCCGACTATACACGGTGCATTTTCACGATCTCGTGGTGATCCACTCTACTCTGATGTTTTCATCGAGCTATTCGAATACATCCTTACCCGCTTACAAAACATAGGCACCAAAGGGTTGCAGTATCAACGCTCTGTCAGACATTCCATTCGCGCTCTGAACTCTTGGTATATAAGCGTTTGTTTGTGCGATCTGGGTTCCCCTGACATGGCCTCAAAGCTAGTTCAGTCCCGAGCTTTTGAGCTTCTGGGCCACATGAGCGAAACGCTACTGCTGGCAGAAGATTGGCATCACCCTCTTTTACTTGAGTTTCATGTCGACCACAGACAGACAAGCTCATTTAGACTTTTGCAAGATGCAAGAGGCATCATACACAACGGTCAGATGGCAGTCGTGGTCGGAAACTTTGCCACTGCCTACCGATTGATAAAACAGTCCTTGCCTAAGCATTCATTAGGCATGCTTGAGGTTCAGATGCCGCAAAGTGTCAACCCTCGATTCGAAGTCATATTTGTTGCCGACATGTTGCCCAGTTGGGGCTTAGGCAAGGGGATCAACCACTGCTACCTCCCTAGCACAAGCTTTCACAACCAAATCGAGAATTACTTATGTTTGGAGCTGCATAAACCCGTGCCATCTAAGGTGTCGGGTTCCTGGGATTGCTGGCCACAAGTTTTGGAGTGTTCTGGTCATGAGCTAAGCCCGATAGATGCTTCACAAGTCTCCAAGTATGTACTTCAAGTTTTGAGGGAGAAAGGAGTCGATCTGTCGTTTCAGAGAAGCATTATTGAATTAGCATTCAAATCATAGCATTGAAAAAGATAGCATAGCGCATAGAGTAGAGGAAGATAGACGAAATCGCACCTCTCGCACAAGCCTGGCTGTCGTTGTTGGAAGAACCAATTTCTGCGCTGAGCCATGCAAATAGCGATCATGACGCAGAGCACAACAGATTCAGACCAGAGGGTGGGAATGTTGGGCATTTGATCGGCGACGAAGGCTAGTTAGATTATTTGGCCGATAATTCCCATCATGACCTAGACACCACTGATGAGGGTAGCAGTATGTCTTGTAAATCCGACTGTCTAAGTAGAAGACCCCTTGGAAATTCTGAAATACGATGTCAGACACGCATACAGTTCGATGTCGGAGGACATACCTGAATGACGGATGAACCTGAGAGCTAACTCATGGTAACCATGAAAGAAGCTGTTAAAGTCCGACGGACATATTCGGGAGAGAATTTAAGCCCAAGTGCTGTGAACCAGTCGAGGTTACCCTGGTTCCTCTAAAGCTGAATCTGCGTCCTAATCTGCAAGAGCTCCTGCTCCACGAACGTGCCATCCTGGCCACTCTCATGCAGGAGAGCGAAGACTTGCCCAGCTTCATCACAGCTATCATTTAGTACCAACCAACGTGGAGAGAAGGGAACTAGAAAATTCATGACGACAAGCAACACTAGAATAGGGATCTATATAGCAAGAGGAATCCTCCGCTGGTCGTCTCCATTGGCAAATGCCCCAGTATCCGATCCAATTGGCGACACCGAACCCAATCGCGATCATCACTCCTTGGAGGCCGACCAGAAAGCCTCGCTGGTCGGGCTTTGATACTTCGGCGAGGTAGATGGGAACCACTGACAGGATTTGGCCGCAGCCGATGCCTGCTACAAAGTGACCCGCGATCATCATGCTGATATTGACGGCGGCGCATTGGGGGACGGCGCCAACAATGGCTATCTTCCACATTAATGGATCCCAGAGTCAACCTGTTTGCAGGTACTCACTCAAGGTGCACACTATAAGGATTGCATATTTTCGACTGAGCTTTTCAGCAACATATCTAGTGATCAAGCCACCAATGGCTTGTCCAGCGTTATATACCGACACGATAGCTCCTTGATACGTAGTGTTAACCAAGGATGGTCCGTAGATAGCGAGTTTGAAGCTGCCAGGTCCGAAGGCCGCCGTACTGATGCCTATCATGAATATCTATCATCGGTTCAGGCGAAGTTCTGTCGGACTGGTCACCCAGGTTCATTTTCCATGGCTTCCGATACAGGTCAAATGATGGCTCAGTGATACTTTGTCGCTAAATGACGTCCAAGCTCTCTCTTGTTCTTCACACAGATGTGGGGCGACGAGGATTCTTTGAGTGCTCTAATCCATACGTAAATCTGCTACGCAAGAACATTGTCTCATCAATGCATGGCGACTTTCTCTCGCTACCTACAGACTGCCCACAGCGAGATGAGCGTCTCGGATAGACCAGCGATCTTTAGGTATTCTTCCCAACAGCGACATACCTTTACAATACTCTAGCATTCTCAGTAACTGGCTGCAAGACGTATTAACAGAACAGCTGGAGGAAGGGGAGGGCTGTATAATTCTTCTTATATTTCCCAATGCTATAAGTTCCAATTGGCCTCATGTGGCTCAGGCGATCTTGGATAATGTCACTGTTCTAACTCCAGAAGCTCCAGACAGTTTGTTTCAGTGTATCGCTAACAAAGACCTTCTCGAAAGGCAGTTTGAGAGCATGCGTACTTGGCTAGAACAGGGTGTTAATAGGGCTCCCGATGGACTTTAGAATCCTAATAAGTGGCAGCTTGCAGATTGGCTAGACCCCAGTGCACCACCCAAGGATCCTGGAAATGGACTAAGAGATAATATCATTGTTGCAAGTGTATATCCTGTACACACAACACTGATACTTTCTAAGTTATACTCGGTTCTTAATAAATCGGAGCTAGCTACTAAGTATGCATAAGATGGGGAGCGCCTCAAGGCCCCGTTCCAGCAAAGGTACATCATAGCCAAAGGCAATCTAATGTCAATATCTTAAACGGGTCTTAGTCTCGCAATCAGATTCGGTCTTTACCCAGAGAGCGATGAATAACGCAAAACGGCTGGAAAAGCGCTCGATCGTCTTGTCCGCACCGCTCGCTTCCGCATCAGTACCGGTTTTACAGGAACACCAGTTATCTCCCACGCACTATCTAAGATTAGCCATTCCTAACTGGCATACCGTTTATTACTCAAGACAACATGCCCGAGCTGGCTATACGCCGTAGTATCGCACAATGCAACGACCATATAGGAGCGCTGGCACAGTATGCTGCCGGATAGACACATCAATCTTAGTCTAATAATAAGTTTTAACCATTATGCTCTAGGCGCAGTAGGCAATTAGCTTCACAGGACAGTCAGTGGCATCTCGCCTTACAAGCCAGGTTAGCGCGTTATTCGAGTGCGCCTCATCCCTGGAGGGGATATCACTAGTGCCAAGGTATCGTTCAATGGACCTTGCAGGCTTATTGCGTCTAAATGGAAGCTTAAAGGTCAAAGATTTACTATATCGTTGACTATCCCTCCTAACTGCTCGGCCCTAGTGACTTTGCCTTCAGAAGTGCGAAAAGACTTGAGCTGCGAGGTGGAGGCAACGGGAATTCTTTACTCTGGTCATCTCATCACTTGCTGGATTGCCAATTTGATGCTGGGGAATGGCCGCCTTAGCCAATGGTTGCTGCTAATCAGCCCATGCCCGTAGATAGCATCGCCGGGTAGAAATCATAAAACAACTCTTGGGACACATGATTCATCATATCTTCTAATATCTGGCTAGTTCAAAAGCTGAAGTTATTGAGATTTGTCAATGTGTTGGCTTATTATATTTCGTTAGGACGTCATAAGCATTAAGTACCAATCAAATTGATATCTGGCTAGAAAGGTGTGAATGCTCGGGCATGCAGCGCCGTGCTTGCACGTCCCTCACCGACCTCGTAGTAAGCGAAAGGCCTGGGCAGTCTCAGAATGAATAGTCAGAGTCGAAAAGAATGTCTTCAGACTCTGTTGTCGCATCCTCTTCTGAGCTTGCAAAGGACTCTTCGACAGGCCATTTATCCAGCCCCGCTCGCTGCTTTGCTGACACTGGACAATTTTCTTCCAAAGCCTCCCTCACCATCTTTCGAGTTCTAGGGCTAAATATCCCATAGTGTGAAACCACAAACAATACCGCATTGTACGCCATGTTGGTGTCCACGACGTTTGTTTGTATAAGCACGTACAAAAGTCGAAAGGCCGAATCTCGCGCGATATTCTTTAGTCCTCTGATCTCCATTCCCTCCTCTGGATCCCAATCATCCTTACCTTTCCTCATGTCATGCATGATGTCGCGAATGGTGCGGCCTTCAGTGACATCAATAGCAAGAGAATCGAGGGTGTCGCAAAGAAGACGATACTGGGAGAGCTCCATGGGCATGCGGCGAAAGAACTGTCGAAATCCATTATCGATCCCGTAGCTAATCATTTCGGCGTACGGGCCATCACCATATTTGGCCGTCGTCTCAATGGTCTTCTCTTGACCCCGGTCGAGCGTGTCGGACACCACTGCCATTTCCTGTGTGCTCGCTGTCGTCTTCGCCTCTGTATTGCCTCTTTCTTCCCATTTGGAATACAAGAACTGAGGCAACATTTCTTCCTTGTTCGGACTGGTAAAGTATCAATTTGCTTCCGCCTTCGTATCTAACAATAGCTTTGCCCCCATATTGCCCGGCAGAGTTGGAGATTGTTTTGATCAGTGACGCTAGACGCTTCAGGTCATTCTGGTTAAGCTCTTCCCATCTCTTAACATGGGCTTCGACGTCCTCGACTTGTGGTACTTCAAACTTCCCTCGATAATGAGATGCTCGCACGAGCTTTGAAGTTTGAGATACCCAGAGCTGTGCTGCAACTTCCTGTATAGGCAAGTGTCTGCTAGTCGCTCGGGTTTTGATTTCAAGGATTGACCCTGGAGGTACTACTCGGCCTTCTTCCGTGATAACCAGTTTCGATTGGCTTGAGTTGATACTGGAGGCGCTTGTAGCTGGCAACAAGGATAAACCTCTCATACTGGAGAGTAGAAGGTCGTCTTGTGGCCTCTCGATCTGATCGGTGGCCACGTAACCGTCGGCTTCGTAGCGTACAACAAAGTCTAGGCCACAGAATTGATATGTAATGATTCTATGATGACCAGAGCTATCGTTGACCTGCTTGAGGGTGTATTCTTCTTCGAACTCATGGCCAAAGCCACGAAACTCAGTTAGTGCGATAAACCTAGTAGCCGCTGCCTCGATTCGGCAAAACAACGCAGTCGTCCCAATGATCTCCACCGCCTTTATGTTCAAAACCTTTATAACTTATTCAGTATAGAAGCTTTATTTAACTAAAAACCTAATCCTAATTATAACTAAATTTCTAATAGATAAGCTTGTTTACTAAATATTACTAAACTATCTAACTTTTTCCTCTTATAACTCTTTAATTAATATAATTACTACTTACTACTTAACTTATTAAAGGGGATAATAATAATTTATCTTTTTTTATAGATTTATTATATTATATACCTAGGCCTAGTTTATCTTTACTAATTAAATTATATTATTTTTATTATTTTATAGTATTATTCTTTAACTATAAGTAATATCTTTTTAATAATTAAATAAGTTAATATTATAAATATATATATTAAAAGTAAAGTAAATAAGATTTATAAAAACTTAATTTTTAATATAGCTTTTTAAAATATTATTATAAAGACTTTTATAGCTATTATTATTATTAAGTATTTTATATTTTTTATAATATAATTTTATAATATTATATAATATAAAATATATTAAAAAAGATAAAAGTAATATAAGCTATTTATTAATTAATTATTATATATATATAGTAAAAGTTATTTTAAAAATATTATTTTAAGTTAATAGACTTATTTTTAATAAGTAGCTTACTTTATATATATTTTATATACTTTAAGTTAATTATTAAACTATTTAGCTTTTTAATTAAAAGTAAGATCTTAAGTAATTATATAGGTAATAAGTATATTACCTATATATATTTATTAATATCCTTTACCTTTATAGCCTAGGGGCTGAAGCCTCTTTTAAAACCCGAACCTTACTGCAGATCTCCACCGCTATGGCAAATAGCTCAAGACCACCAGGGTCCAAGTCAGAATTAATGAAAGCCAGTAGCTTGCAGATGTTGTTTCGATCGGTTACAACGTTAACAGAGCGGATATCGAAAGTGGGCTATGTAAGATATAGAGCGCGGAATAGCGGCTCCAGTGGATAAACTGGATAGCGAGCTTCATTTTGGTTGATGTAATATAAGCCCGAATCCTTTTGGAGTTGCTTAGAAGTCTTGGGGGCTGACCAGAGAGATGGGCTCCCTGGGACGGCAATCGTGGCAGTGGGTCTTTCAATCCAGTTGTAGGACGATAGATGCCTGACATTGGTAATTGCTGCACTGGTGCAAGTGCTGGAATCTTCGATATTGCACCTATTGATCTCAGTAATAATGCTAGATGTCATGGTGAAATAAGATTACTGTAATAGTGATCTGTCTGTATTCAACGGAATGACTGAGGACTGTAAAAACGCGTGGCGACTCCTCCATCTTAAGCAAAACCTTAGACATTGGAGGAATCCACTCTATGCGCTTCGTGTAAGCACACTACTTGTTAGGGCTAGCTCGTGTAGCTATGGAGGGCAGTTTCCCGTATCCGATTGGCGAGGTGACTAGGTGCGTTGCATAATATATAGAACATCTGCCTCAGCTCGTAGTCAAAGTGTGCTCCCATATGCAAATTTCCACAAAGGTTCCCGTGGCTGCATATTGATTGGCTTTGACGGTGCCACGTCGGTGGCTCCCAGATAATACATTTGGTGTGACGAGCACTTGAGTCAACAAGTGTCCATTCATAGCTGTGATTGTTGGTTGATAGCAACCATCAATGCTAGCCTTTAGAAATGAGCTACTCACTTGAGGGAACATAAGTGGCAAGATCTGCATCCGCAGCTTTGTTATCTTGACATTTTGCGTTCACCGCCCTAATTCGTTGATTTGTAACGAAATATGGCATACCTTGTTCGGCCAAGTTCTATTCACTTGCACTCAACTGACGTGACTGATGTTAAGGACTCGCGTTATACCCTGACCCATGCATGCTGAAAGCATAACAAAACTTCCAACACATTTCACATTCACTGTACGGGATACTTCGTCCACCCTCACTAAAGACCCTGTGGGAGGCCCACCACTGTGAGAGTTGTCTCAGTTTCGTCTGATAAGCACGGGGTGGCGCTCTGGGATGATTTCAGTGTGACACACCTTACATCGATTGTGGATTGTTGAACTATGTCGCGGGACTGCTAGGTAGGTCATGTTTTCCCGCATGTACCGTAAGTAAAGGCCATTGGAAAATCAAGCGGCAAGCCATAATGCAGGAGTTGAGAGATACTTGGGAGGAATATCGGTTCTGAAAGGCTATTCGGAGTCATCAGAAGTGGTAAAGCTGATCTCGTCCCTGGAGCCTAATGGCCACGCCTACTGATGGTCGGCCTCCCGCATCTACAATACGTGGTCTTTTGTTTCTTGCTTACCCCGCTCACTATTTGCTTCTGATATCGCGCTATTATACATAACATTAACACAATGCCCGCTTGCGGCTATTGTCGCCTTGCACGAATCCGAAACACTCCGGGCTGCATAGCTTCCATAGGCACCGCAATCTGCTTTATGAAAGTTGCCAAGATATCTTGCCGTGCCTCAAACATCCACACAAGGACGCAAAAAAACCTGTGGCAGCAATCCAAACGCCAGTTCATTCCATTCCATAGCTGCGTCAACGGGTAGGCCATCAGCACTGGAGAGTGGTAGGGCTGCCCTTGCGCTTAGCCACTCACAGAAACCCTGTCGTCAATGGTACACTTGAATCAACTTGGAAAGGTTACGTAGCTATAAGAGGTTATATGTGACAAGATGTAGATCCCAAAAGCGTAGGATCTTTGCTCAACTACGCTTGGCAGTTCTCCAAGTCAGCCACAATCCTTCCACAAAGCTCCCGCTCGCTCGCCTTGGCTACTTCGTCATCACTACTATCAATCATAAGACAACTAAGCACAACGTCGGCATAAATGTCTCCGCATTCCCATCTTAAGCGGTCGAGATACCTGCGACATATCTTTCGCCTTCGCTCATAATGATCCTCTTCGTCCCAGTCCAAGTCTAACTCGCTCTTCAAATTCTTCCATAGGCCAACTTCAATGAGAAGAACCCCGAGAGAGTATACATCATATGCATGACGATATAAACGCTTAGGGTCCGCATGCTTCGCGGGATGCTGGTAATAGTCAAGTGTGAAGCCACTGATTATTGTCTCTTTTGCTTCATCACTTGAGGTTACCTTCCCTCGCATGTCGCGACCATAGATGCTGGCACTTCTGGGAGTTCGTTTTCTGTGTTTCGATGGTGTATCCCCGTATGTATTATGCCAAAGTCCTGTAGCATTTGATTCAGGTGGAGTCTGCGGTGAAAAATCGAAATCTAGCTCGGATGGTGGATTTGTTTGGATGATGATATCATCGGGCCGCGAGAAGATGTAGCCCATGAGGCTGGGCTTTGAGACGTCGATTTCAATTTTGACCTCGTATCGATCCTCTTGGGGTGTGTTCACATGTTCGGGGAAGAACATAACTGACTCTGCGCGTATGTTCTTGTGTAGCCAGCCACTGGAGTGAAGCAGGCAAACGGCACGTACAAGCTTTCTAGCTAGCTCAAAGCGTGCACCGAGCATCGACCGAATCCCTTTTTGCTCCCGAGTTCCAAGGAGTGACTGCAGCGTCACGGGAGCTCTAAGCTTCAGATTCTCTGCAGGCCGCTCACGGCTCTGAACGCCAATCGTGCCAGGGAGCCTGTAGAGAATGCTGCAGTGTCCTTTGTCGTCGCCTTCCGTGTGGTCGATCATACCGACGATATCCAAACCATAGACATTCTTCATCATGTTGGCGCCATGAAATGTGTCGAAGAAATTCCTAATGAGGGCCCATAGCTTAGGATCTGCTGGTCTGACTCTCTCGATCGGTTCGTCGTCGTCGCTGCTGCTGTATTGATCCATGTGACTCAAGTCTAGGTTTCTATGAGATGGCAATGACGACAAGAAGCGCTCCCGCTTTCGACGATGCTTCAATCGTTGTTTTTGCTCTTCAGTGAAGTCCAGCGGCGGTCCGCGGTAGTCCCTCATTTCTACGTAAACAACTTGCTCTTCGAATAGTGCAAGTCCCTTTCCTAAATATCTCATCTCAGGTTTTATCTCGTCAATGCTGGCAAGGCTCTTGTCGTTTGCTTCTTTCTTGTCTCTGTTTTTATTCACCGATGCTTTCAGGGTGGCCGTCGAAGCCAGCAATTCGTAGCCCTGTCGTACTAGAGACTCTTTATCGATATTTGCATTCTCGGTCGCGAGTGTTGAAGTCCACTTGAGACCGTCTGGCGACTCCTGCCTAGCCAAGCACTCCATAGTGAGATATATGTTCATAGACTCGAAGGCATTTTCGGGGCAGAGGCGATAGAGATTCTCGCTATGAGATCTCAAGTCGGCGATAAGTTTCTTGAACTTTTCTTTGTCTTTCAAAGCCCATTTGAGCTTATTAAGCATGGAGAGGCGGTTTCGAACTTCAAGGAGGACTGGCTCGACATCCTCAATTTTAGCATCCGGGATGATCAATTGGCCATCCTGCGTCGGCTGTGATCCATCCTGAATGGCCTGAGTTGTTTGAAGCTGGAAGTCATAGCGCTTGATGAGTTTCTCTCAGTTGCACAGGGTATCCGCAAGAGCAGAAAGGGTTTTCAACACTCCTTCTGCCTTGAAACGATTGCTTAAGAGGTATTGATGGAGTTTAGATCGTTTTCGTCTGGCATGATCGGAGTACCCTGGGTCGCTGCCGTCTTCGTTTTGGATCTGCCAATGGAAGCCCCAGGCTTTGAGAATTGATTGCTGAATTTCCAACTCACGCAGGTGAGCTGAAGATTCTGCCTGGGCTGCATTCACGGTGGTGAAGAAATCGTAACAGTCCCGACATGCCGTGTAGAGGCCCACAATGCCGATTGCAAGACCTGCAACATCCATAATGGAGATAGAATGCACATAAAGTATATAGTTCTAGACAGTGTGTGAACAGTTGAGTTGGAGAATGGTATGTATCAATCAGATAAAGTCGAGATCTATGTCTATAGAGTGATCAACTATACGGCACCTTAATATAGTAAATAGCACGCCACTGAAGAAAAGCACGCTATTGAGACGTATAAGTGGTCCGTCAGAGGCTGAAAATATGCCGGCTAGAATTACAGCAATAATGCCTAGACAATTCACAAGATATGCACTTCGCCTCAAAAATAAGCATCTTTGTGCCCTCTAGCTGATAGACACGTTTGCAAGGTACCCCGCATATTGTACATACGAACAGTACTCTACCAATAAAATGCACGCCGAATGCCGTCAGCAGCGCCACGGCTTTTGTAATTTCGTATCTTGATTCAGGCTGCGCCCGGCTACAGTGTGCTTTCTTGTCTGAAAATCATGATTTGACAGGTCACTTGCTTGAAATGTGGCAGCAGGGTCATTCAAGCCCTGCACCTTGCATGCATATTGAGGCCATAAAAGGTGGGGATGCGTCGTAGAGTGTTGCTCACGGAGTGATGTCGATTAAGAGGTACATCATGCGAATGATAATTCAATCAGCCAGCATTGCAGAGATTAGCGTTGACAACTCGTTTCAGGCATTGCAACACCAATGATCCTCATCATAAGTGAGTACTCATTTGGTCCACAACGGCTTTCCAACACCGGTAGATAGTAATCTGCAGAGCAGCAATACCACTCAATGTTCATTTTCAATCGCCAGGGATACAAGAAGAGCCTGGCAGCCGGGTTAACGCATCGAGTAGTAGCTCTGTCGGCGCTTATGATCATAGGGGCAATCATGGCGGCGATGTTCGATTATCTAGCCAAGGGTACTACTGCTCTACTGCTTATAGAGCGGCCTATACAGTGGTGTTTGCCTTGGTGGACCGATTCATCTAACCCCACTCACAAGGCTAGAGATACTTCCCTGGGTTGCTGACCTGAATCGTTATACCGATAATGCCACTAAAGTAAGCATGTATAATACTTTATTTTACACTATATATTTAAGGAGTAGGGATAAAAGCACTGGCATGTATAATTCCATGCCAGCACAGTTAGTTCCTGCAAGGCACAACAGTATGCTTACACCCCAGCATCACGCCGTAGACGCTTTCAGTCAGATAATAAACCACAAACCCCCTTTGCCTTTGACTGCAACTATTCAGCCTGGACTAAGACCATTTCCGGCTCGATGGCGTTTTGTCTCAGGGCTATGGAGAGTTGTGGCTGATGACCTCTTTGAACCGGCGTACCTGGCTCGCGGGGGAGGAAAGAAAGCTCGGGACCTTAATCCTAAGGGATGAAAATGTTTAGATAACTTAGGCTAAACTTAGTAGATTCTTTACTAAGTTTATTTTACCACCGTCTTCTAAAGTCTTTGTCTCTCTGAGGCCTGGGCTGAATCCAGATTTCTTGGCACTGCACTACCGATCCTAGTTTCTAGCCATTCGCTAAAATTCTCTGCTTGCGGGCTGTTGTATCTCGTAAGGCTGAATCTAGCCATCAGCCCTATGCATCGTGCATTCCAGTCTAAAAGCGCCATCTCATCCACAACGATTCAGCTGAACTGTCGAGGTCGATGGAACATTTAAAGTAGTCAGCAGCCTGATTGTATTGCCGACACGTTCAAGATCTTCAACTCGTCTCTCAAGATGCGACTCTCATTCCCATTTCTGTTGCCCGTCGTCTTATTGGCGCAGGTGACCGCTGCTCAAAATGCTGGGCTCAACAATCTACCTGCTATCTGCGCCGGTGTCAAAGAAGTTGCAACATGCAAGATCAAAGTCATCGTGCCGAGTGGTGTCAAGGTCAATATGAGGACTATCAAGGTCCCCACGGTAGGCCAGATTCAATAACCACCTATGGACAGTCTGTATACTAAATACAAGGTAGTGGAACAAATGCAAGAGCCGCGTATCGGCGACACGCAGCTGCCCAACTGTTAAAAAACCCCTCAGGCGTTGTAAAGTATGGACCTGCGTCCCCGGTAAGGCTTATGCTCGAAACATGAGAAGCGTTGACTGACACTGGCTCAGGTTGGGAGAAGAAATCGAAACAAATCCCTTCCAGTCTAACCATTCTCACCAGGGAGATCGATCTCTGCGATGATATTCGTACGGCGCTTGGGAAGACTCTGGGAGACAAGTTCATCAAATCGTCAGAGGCCATCTGCGGTTGCTTCACTCGCTTGCAAACCTTTGCGACAACAGGTTCCTTCACGGCAATGTCAATTCGGGGCGAGATAAGCACAGCTACCACGAAGGTCGCAGACGATACGATTAGTATCGAAAAGGTACTTTTTTCCCTCCTTGTCTCTGATTTCTCGTCTAATATGTCCAAGTGTTTTGGAAAAGTTAGTCTACCAATCCTCAACAACAAAGTGGATATTGCGAATGTTCTCAAGTCGATCGCCCCTTGGGTCATCGCTCAAGCCAAGGATGTAAGTCTCTCAATTTCCCTGAATACACATTGGAACTGCGCTTATACCAACTGCGCAGATCGACCTTTCAGTTTTTCAGTCGCTCGCTCGTGTAGCCGCTGCCTGCCAAGCTGGTAACTGCAACGCAAATTCCATCAGCGCCGCCGTCAATGCTTATCTTGCCCCCTCATTCCAATCAATGGAGCCCCCAATCAAGTCTGTACTTGTTCAGTGGGATGGCGCTCTGACTCGTGTCCAAGAAAGCGTCAAGGATATTAACGAAGCGGCTGACTTTCTGGCAAACAACTACGATTTTATGCGGGCGGAGTTCGATTCAAGCAAGCAAAAGATTTGTGAGGAACTGCAGCGGTGTGATGGGCAGGGAGTACCCAGATTTCTCGACCGGGGTGAGTCTATAGTGCATTCGAGATGATTGCACAAGTAGTGACTAACCGCTTGCAGTTGATGAGGTTATCGAAGCTGCCAATAGACTCTGGCCAGTCCGAGGTCCCCTTGACGTTCCATCTAGCCGACTCAGCAATAGGCTGGCTGATACGATTCAACTCAGAAAAGACATCAAAAAGCATCCCGAGGCGACAAGTCTTGTCTCCATGATCAAGCAGGGCAAGTTCAAAAAGATCAGCGACATCTTCCTATTCATGCCCATCGTGCAACGCATTCCGGAGCTAGCCAAACAGATCAAGACTGATCTCTCACCACTCCAAGACATCGTCAAAGAATACAAACAGCTATCCGGAGAAACTCACGACAATGTATGGTCGCTCAGCTGGTCCAACATCATCTGGCCCGATACAGAACTCACTTCTGACTCACCTGAGGCAGATGCCGCATTGATCGCCGAACTAGACGCAGTAGACACACTAGTCAGAGATTACCTTTCGAGCGCTCTTCGTAGATACAGCGACGGCATGTTCATGATGGACGCCGAGCTCAGGGGCTTCTCGGTGGTCAACGGGTCGTTTGCCATGGAGACTAAGGTGGCGACGTATAACCGCTGGACGACTATCTCTATGGACATGCCGTGTTCCAAAAAGGAGACCAAGGTGTACAAGAAGAGTGGGCTGCAAAAGTCTTTTTCGTGGAGGACGTACTTCAAGTGCAAAGTGACTCCTGTGACAGCATATTTTCCCAAGACTCATGTGCCTTATATTAGGATTCGAGGTGGAGCAGGAATAGATCCCAACGAGCTATAGCACCCACTATATTTTCCTCGGGCTTTAGAGTCCTTGTTCATTATCATGAGGACGACGCCAGAGCAAAACGTCTTTATCTGGAACAGCTCACGTCGGCCCACGATAAGGGACACAGTCAAAGGCAAATCTTTCGATGAACAGTCTGTGTAATAAATGTTCCATTTCTTCAACAGAGACAACGGACGCTTTATGGGCCTGAGTGATCTTGCGACTTTGGAGCCGGCATTTGCTTTGTACCATCCACGCAGCTTAGCCAGCGGGGCCTAGCATCAGAATATGCTTCAAGTGCAGGCTGCATATCAAAGGCATCTAACGTCCCAACCTTGATGATGGTCAGACCAGGGAATGATTCGCCTTGTCGATAACAAGTGGTCCCGCAATCACCGCAAAAATAGCTAGTGATCCCATTTCCACTATCGGCGAGTTTCTCAAACACTTTTGGTGTGCCTTGACTGAGGTTGAAATTCTGCTGAGGGACTAAGATATTGGTGCTGAATGCACTTCCACTGATTTTGCGACAATCGCCACAGTGGCAAAGGGCCTGCATGAGTAATTAGCCGGCTGGCACCAGTAAAGCCGTGTTTGCCAACAGATTACTGCGATTTAGTGGATACGTACCTGCACCACAGGATCCCCCGTGTAACGGTACCGGATCTTTCCACATAAGCAGCCTCCTTCTGCCATATTGCATATATAATAAGCTTCTTGAAAATTGAATAGGATTTACTTAAGACAGAATTTTCTTCGTGATAAGAAATATGAAGAAACTCTACAGTTATTCTATGGTCTTTTAAATGTAATGGGGTTCCCAAAACGGTAATATTCAAGACCCGAGGCTCTCGGCACAATTGGTTGTTTACTCCGCATATAACGTCATATGTATTTGCATAACTGCCAATTCTCACCCTTGACATAAATTCTGATTATATATTCCTACAACAAGATAGAGTTTCACTCTTGTTAACACATACGTCACTATGAGACGACTTGACGGCAAGATAGCCATCGTGACTGGTTCTTCCAGCGGGATAGGCCGTGCAATCTCGCTGGAGTTTGCTCGAAATGGTGCCAAAGTCATCTGCGCAGATTTGACGGAGAAAGCCCGTGCTGACGTCCCCTCTGAACTGGCTATCACAACGCACGATCTGGTCACAAAGGAAGGCGGGGTAGCCGAGTTCTTCAAGGTCGACGTCACCAAATCCGAAGAACAAGAGGCTTTGGTGAAATCTGCTGTCGAAAGGTTTGGCAGACTTGATATGTATGTCCCTCGTCCCTGTTCTTGCATTGCAACGATCTGCCATCTCGACCTTGCGCAAACTTCCAGTGACAGCCTGGCTAATAGACCTCATTTCAAGAATGGTTAACAACGCCGGTGTTGCCATGGAAGGCAAAGATCCCCAACCTATTTGGAGCTTCGACCAAGCCGTCTTTGAGAAGGACATGAACATCAACGTTGTTGGAGTCTTGCTTGGATGCAAGTATGCCTCCGCCCAGATGATCAAACAAGATCCGCTCCCGTGTGGCGACAGAGGCTGGATCTTGAACACAGCGAGCGTTTTCGGCCTGGTTGGCAACGCGGGTATCGCTGGTTATGTGGCATCCAAGCATGCTGTAATGGGACTTACTAAAGCAGCGGCATGGGATTGCGCGCCGCACCGGATCCACGTGAATGCTATATGTCCTGGGTGTAAGTACTTTTCATTACCGTTTAACTACCCAAAACACTAACGCCAACGGAAAATAACATTGCGCAGACACAGACACAGCCTTTATAGCTGGTCTTGAAGGGCAGAACAGAGCCCAAGTGGAAGCACTTCACCCTTTCGGAGGGCTAGGACGTCCAGAATACATTGCGAGAGCGGCCTTGTTCTTGGTTTCAGAGGATAGCAGTTGGGTGACGGGTATAGGCTTACCTGTAGATGGGGGCTATACAGCATTTTAGTCCATGAACCCTGCGATATAAATGAACAAACTTCCGGGAGCAGTGTCAGCGGTCATGGATCTACAGGAGTAGGAATAACCCAGTTATATGATAGCATTTGGGCATGTTGCGTGTCATGATAATTGCCTTTTATTAATTTGTTGCATGGCTGCCTTTTCGAAACCTTCCATCATGTTGAAAAAGGACCTGATATCCTTTTGCATGGGTCCTTGGCTTAGTCATAGGATAGCTCCTCTAGGCGTTCTTGGCCGACAATCTGACAGCTGATGCTTACATCACACACTTTACACGTAACATACCTAAGTTTAATAGTCCTCGCCAGCTATTAGACCCAGAGACCATGCCGCGATGCGCCTTCTGCCGCACATTTACTATCGATCAGGATCGGTTCTACCTAGAATTCCATCCAAACCTCTCCTCACTCAAGCAAAACGCTGAAGATGGCTGCGACTTTTGTCATCTTTGCTGGACAGGTTTCCAAAGGGAATGGGCACCTTCTGAGATTGAATCTGTCCTCAAGGGCGAAGCTCCAGAAGGAGTTACTAAGTTTGAGCCAGGTATCTGGATTTATGTCCACTTCACAGACTACAGTCCTACTCTGACTCAGCCGCGGATTATTGTATCGTGCGGGAGATATAATCCTATCACTTCTGTGAAGGAAAGCAGCCATGGACTTAGTTACATAAACCTGGCTGTCTACGGGTAAGGACAGTTTCATCTCAGAGCACAATGTTGGAAGAACTAAATTCTGTGTGATGATTTAACTTCTCGGCCACAAGTCTAGTCTAAACTACACAAAACTCATCTAATATTAGAAGAACTACTAATGCGCTGAGTAGTAAAGAAGGAACAGCGGCAGGTTTACGAACACCTGGACGGATCTGCACGTCAGAATATGAGCCGAAATCCTACCTTACCTTAATCCGAGGTTTCCTCAACAGATGTACAAAGTCTCACAAGGCGTGCGGTGCTGAGGGGATGTACGGAATGCCCACGAGGGTCATCGACGTCGGCGACGAGAAACAAGGAGACTTTCCACGACTCGTCATCACTAACGAGAACATGAAGGAGAAATATCTTGCGCTGTCTTATTGCTGGGGGCCTGGTAGAGACACTTTCACTCTCAATCACAAGACGATGGAAGGGATGCTGAAAGGCATCGACGAATCTCGCCTGGTAGCTGCACATCGCGATACAATAACATTAGCCCGCCAACTGGGCATTCGGTACATCTGGATTGACGCTCTATGCATAATCCAAGGCGACAAAGACGACTGGGAACGCGAATCAAAACTCATGGCCAAGGTATACGGCCATGCAACGCTTACTGTCACCGCAGGAAGATCTGGTGACGCTCGCAACTCCTTCATTGCCAATACTTACAAACAACATGCTCCCTGTTGCGAGTTTCCTCTCGGAGATGGACAAGGTGGAAATGTTCTTGTTGGGCCTTTGAGGTCCGCTGACTACGGTGTTACTGAGACTCGTGGTTGGTGTTGTCAGGAGAAGAGGCTGAGCCGACGGGTGGTGTTCTTCGGCAAGGAGCAGCTTTTCTTCCTTTGTCGAAGCTCCGGTTACTCGGAAGACCGCAGCTATCAGGAAGGTAAATCTGTCTTGCTACACAGCTTTCTGACTGGTAACGCGAATCCGCAAATGGCCCGGGATCGACTCCTGCAGTATTGGGACGAGATTGTCGTCGATTTCTCCAGACGCCAACTATCGAGCCCACATGATATCTTCGCTGCCCTTGCATCCATCGCTGAACCTATCTCCAAGGCTCTGCAGTCGCGCTACCTAGCCGGTCTTTGGGAGTGCGATCTCGTTCGCTGTTTGCTGTGGAGACCTGGGTATAGAGTGAGCAGCTTCTTTGGACCAGCAACGAGACCTTTGCCGACTATGTTTGCACCTGCCCCTGTTATCAGAGCGCCTTCGTGGTCGTGGGCTTCCATCCAAGGTGGTGTCAAACCTCTCGCCCTCCAACAATTTCGGAGGATGAAGACAGAGAGCCAGAGTGGAACACCATTGATAAGGCCGAAGGAAGACCGCTGGACGGTCGATCCTTACTGTGGAGCTGACGCACTGCACATGCCGTCTTGCGAACTACAGCTTCTGGGGCGTGTTCAAGAAGCAATTATCCTGACGAGAACACCGTCGAGCGAATTCATTACTTCGCTTAGAAAGCAAAAGAGGCCAGCGGGTACTATGCGTCGGCCAGTTGTGCTTGGGCGTAAGGAGGTGAAGGAGGGGAGCGTGGATAAAGACATGTCAGCGTTTGTGGCGCTGGGAATTTTTGACTTTGATGAAGAGAGTATTGAAGAGATTTGGTGCTTGCAACTAACCCTTGAGGAGGGTCTTATGCTCTACAAGAAAGCTGATGGGACGTTTCAGCGTATTGGGGTCTTTCAGGTATGTAAAATGAACTGGTTTGACAATGTAGGGGAGTCGGAAGTTAGGTTGGTGTAAGGGCTATTCAGCTATGAAGTGGCTTTCCTTTAAAAATGTAGTCGAACTACAACTATTGCTTTCATTAAGATCTATTACTTATTGTATTTCATCATATCAAGCCCTTTTTCCTCCATAACTCTTCACATTGTATGTGAACCCCAGAATATCGAGGAATATCACTCATCTGACAATTCCTCCAGTACGTCCCCAATATCTTGCATTGCGCTGAAGTAGTTGCTCTCATCGCCGCTAAGTATGCAGGTGTAGCCATATGTGGATAGTATCGGGATCTTGAGCAAGCAGACTCGATGATATGGCAGATCCTATCCACAGCAAACTCCAGCGTTACCTCAGAAGACGTCTCTTCGGAGCTTTGGATTGTGAGAACAGCTATCACTGCGGCGCAACGGTAAATATCACTGCACTTCCCTTTCTCTGTCTTGTCCATTCCGAGCTTCAGAAGCTGCGCCATTGCTCCCGTGAGGTTGTCTGATAAATTGGTGGACTCTTTGCTTTGAACTAGAGAAACGAATAGCCAGAATGTCTCTGCTGGACATCCAACTCTGTCGAAGAAGTCTTGACCCAGCGAACTTCGGTGCCAGTCGTCAAAAATGAGGCCGCTTTTGGTGTTGCTGGTGGACTGTCTGACGAGGGCGCCAATGGTATCCCACCATGCGAAGTAGGCAACGATCTCTTCTAGACCTGTGAAACGTCTTGAGAATTGCTGGAACTCTTCGCTGTTGCTGCAATGGCAATCTAGTAACGAGCGGGCTCCACGTAGATGACAGTCCCATTCCCCAAAAACTCCATCTGAAACAACCTCGAAGAACGCAAAGACAGCTATACCCAGGAAGGCAGCTGGATCAGCAGTGTTCAGAGCCTCACTAAGACTCTTGAGAGCTGCGAGCCGATGCCACATAAGCGTATCCTCATCCTGCGCCCCTTCCCCAGATGATAACGACGACGGTGAAGTCGGCAGAGCAGTATCAGCTGTTGATCCCCTCCTCTTACTAATCCTCGCCCTCAAAAAGTAATCAACCTGATCAATAAGCCCCAGACCCTGATCCACACAAACATCATCATTCGTCGCCAACCTCGCAGTCTTCAAACTACTCCCAAACGCCAGCAAATGCTCCACAACTTCATGCTGATCCGTCGCAAGCGACTTTTCAATAACAGCGGCGCTTCTATTCTCAGCCCTGCTAGGTTTCGGCGTCGGATTCGCCGCCCATACGACGCGCTGTGGATAATCTCCGCATGCGTATCCTGATTCGACGCAGGGTCGGCAGCGCGGTCTGTTGAGATCGCATTTGACGCCCCGGGCTTTGCAGGTCTGACAGTCCCGATCTCGGCGTATACCACGTGGTTTGCCCCTTGGGAAATTGGTGGTCTTTGACCGAGGCATTATTCAAATCAAGTAGAAAGAGGTAATGGAGCTTGGGATGGGTGATAGATTACTTTCCGAATAAGGTGGATTATGGGGCAGAAATGGAGATGGAGGATATAACGCAGATGCAGGATTCAAGTTGGATCTGCTTATCATGGGGTTTTGGCCATTGACTCGTGTAGATAGCGCGGACTTGACTAAAGATTTGGTTGCTTTCCTTGTTTGGTCTGGTGCAGAACCGGAGACGCTTGCGGGGGTGGCACGCTCCGCTGAACTCGAGTCCTCTTATCAGCATCACAGGAGCAGAGCGTTATCGCAGCGACGGGTATAGCCCCGGGAATATTCACCCTAGGCCGTCACACGCTAATCCGCTTTTGACAATTCCGGCTCTGATATCTCCATCATCCGGTTTACCCTAAACAAACCAATTCATTTTCAAGACTCTGCCATAACCACATGCGAGAATAAGTTTTAGAAGATAGAGTTAGCCCAAACACCATACAACTATTCATAGAGATATCATAGGCTTCTTTTTCTGTTTTGCAATAGGCAGTGCATTTTCTTTCGTCTGCATTGTCTCGCAATTTCGATGTCTGGAGCCGTAACTTGCACGTATAATGGTAGGCTTGATACATAGCGATCACAGTATGGTTGGCAGTTTGATTTCAGAACATCTCTTACATCAAAACCTAGTATTATAAACATCCCGCTATAAGCGCTCCAACAGGTGCACCTGGAATCTGGTATTCTCCAAACTTCCTGGATATCTCAGTCCTGCAGGTAACTTGTACTCCTTTTCATGACCACTATCAATAAGTTTCCTCCATGCTGGTTCTCCCTGCTCCTTCGAATTTGCGCTCCTGGGCGGTAGTAAAGCTTGGTAAAGCAGCCACTCAAGCGGATATCTCTTTTCCTCCCCTTTGTCGCTACTACCAGGCAGTACCACCTCAGCTCCAGGACCATCTACAACAAGTAATAGACTTCCTTTGGGCGCTGTCTCGGTCAGCCTTGATAAGAAAGCTGTAGTCTTGGATATTGAGATCGAGTAGAATTCCTGAAGGGTGAAGAAGAGAGTGATCAGTGCCGGGTTGGGCCCAATCATCGTGCCCAAAGTTGTGATGTCGCTCTCGAGAATATCGAGGTTGTTGACTGCTAGATTTATGACTTGGGATGGGATGGCGGAGATATTTGAAGCGCGCGCCTTTTCCGTTGCATATTTAGAAAGAGGAGGAGGATGTGTGAGAGTGTGTTGTAGTTTTGCGACAATGCCTGACCAGTCGTGTCTATCGATGAGGTTGAGATCAAGCATAGCACGGTCGTTGTGATCAGGAGAAGATAACTCTGATCGAGGAAGTTCGTCGAGTTTGCTTTCATGCGAATGCTTTAGCAATGCAACGCAGGCTAACAAGTCAGATCCTCCGCGTCCGAAGCACACGATTTTCGAAGGCTTCTCCCCATTCTGAAGGAACTGTTGAACCCATGCCGCCTCGCTCATCTCACTGCACGTCCACGCCAACACATTTCCCATCGTCAACGCTCTACTCGGGCTCCAACGAATCGTATACGCCTCCATGAACTCTTCACTCCCGAACGCTTTGCTGTAGTCCTTTTGCTCAAGCGCTTCTCTGATTTCGCGCAACACTGGTTTCAAAGCATCGAACTCATCGACGGCAGGGAGTGTAGTTCTGAATGTATCAAGAATGAGCTGTTGATGCTTAATAGATAGACTCTGAATCTGTTCTATCGAGCTAGTTTCCTTGACTGCTGTAGTCGTCTTTTTGGCGGGTTTGTGTAAATAGCTTGGTCCAGTCCATCCCGGACGGCGTACTGGCGGTGCAACTGGTGCTTTGGATGCACCGCTGGACGCCGGTTTGCCATGCTTTGGTTGCGATTGTGCGCTACGCTTGAACTTTTTCATAGTAGATCCTTAAAGTATGGATATTTTGACAAATTTAGGGTAATTGGGCGCGAGCTTGGGTGAATGGCACAGGGTTGCTGCTAAGCGAAACATTTACGAAAAAGTAGAAAATTCCCAAACTCGATCGGCAAAAGTATTTTCCGAGATCTCGCTGCAAGATTAGTGGCTAATGCGACGGCGGAGACGTTCGCTAGAGGCCCCACACGGATCTGGCTTAAATGTGAGAATACAACAAGCAAATGGGCAGAGTCTTGATGGAAATTCACAACAAAGTGGTAGAAGTTTTAGTCAGTTTGGGACTTCCAGCTAAAATCATGCAGCTCAATATTGCCCCTCAACAGTCATCGTGCCCGTCTTCGTGATCAAGAACTCATCAATAGCAACATCCTTACCACTCTCTTTTCCATGTCCACTCTCTTTGATTCCTCCAAACGGCGCCTCAGCTGAAGAGCTGTTGCCTGTGTTCTACACCAAAAGTTAGCTCCCTCCGTACCAACAAATCTTTGAGATCGACTTACCAATCCAATCATTCCGGCGTCAAGATTCTCAAACATTCTCCATAGCCTATCCACATTCTTGGTAAACACATAGCTCGCTAAGCCATAGGGAGTGTCGTTTGCTCTTTGGACAACCTCGTCTTCTGACTCAAAGCGGTAGACGCCAAGGAGAGGAGCAAAGATTTCCTCCTGCGTCATGAGCATCTCGTCTTTCATCTCGGTTAAGATAGTCGGTTCCATGAAGTATCCCTCGCCATCGTAGCGCTTCCCTGTGCCAAGGACAGCTTTTGCTCCTTTGCTGACAGCATCTTCATACAGCTCCTCCGCCTTATCGAGGCCTCGAGTAGTCGTCAATGCGCCTAACGTAGCGCCTTCCATCATACCATGGCCTAGCTTTAGCTTCCGGGTTTCAGATACCAGTCTATCGACAAAAGAATCGTAAATATTGCTCTGAACAAAGACCCGGTTAGAAGTGACGCAAGCTTGACCTGCGTGTCGCCATTTGAGAGCCATGAGCTGGTTCATAGCCTGATCAACATTGGCGTCATCGAACACGATGAAAGGGCAGTTCCCGCCGAGTTCAAACGTCGTCTTCTTGAGATTCTGGGAACATAGACTAGCAATAATCTTGCCAACTCTCGTGCTACCAGTGAAGCTCACCTTCTTCACAAGCGGATTGAGACAAAGAGCTTCGGCGACTGCTGGTGTATTCTCAAGTGACGTTGTAACCACATTGAGAGCACCGGGCGGAAATCCTGCTTTCAAAGCTAGATAAGCGACTGAAACTGCTGTGAGGGGTGTCTCTGGTGAGGGCTTGATGACCATTGTGCAACCTGCAGCAAGTGCAGCCGCTGCTTTGCGCAATGCTAGAGCGATGGGGAAGTTCCAGGGCACAAGAGCAGCTGCAACGCCAATGGGTTGTTTGATAGTCATAGCGCGTCGACCAGGAATAGCACAGGTAAGAGAGGACCCTTGCGTTCTGTCCGCTTCGCCGGAGAACCACCAGACGAACGTAAGAGCATAGTCAATTTCGCCGCGGGCCTCTTCTAGAGGCTTGCCAGTCTCATGGACAAGAATATGCGCTAGATCCTCTCGTGCGCCAACCATCAGATTATACCATTTCATGATGGTCTGAGCGCGGAAGCGCGGCGTTGTCTTGGAGTAGCTCTTGAAGGCTTCAGATGACGACTTTACTGCTGCATCGACGTCGGATGCTGTACAGTCTGGGCATGAAGCCCATGTCATACCGGTTCCTGGGTCGATGACATTGAAGGTCTTGCCTTCTTTTGAAGAGACAAATTCTCCATTGATGAGGGACTTGGGACGAAAGAGGGAGTCGTCTGTGAGGCTGAAGGGGAGATGATGTGAGCTTCCCATGATGGTGTCTGTGGGTGGTTGGAAGAATGAGATTCTGGGGAATGGTAATCTCAAGGAAAGACGTTGAGTATTCAGAGCTATGATGGTACGTCCCTTATAATAAGTCGTCAGAGCTAGTTAGTCTCTTGGTCCGCCAGTCGGCTTCAGGATATTCTTCCGGAAGAAAGCCCTGGTATCTCGGTAAACCGTAAACTTCAATTTCGAAGCTTCCGCCTTCCGGTTCAGGTACCGACCGACCCGTCACAGGAACCATCCATGGCAAGGTCCGCTTTTACCCCGCGCTGAAGCATCACAGGAACATCTGACACTAATGCCCAATTGGGAAGGGAATCTAATCCGTGATGCGTACAGCTTCGAGCTAACGATCGGAGCGATTCTCAAAACTGCTGAGTGCCATCGAGGACGGAGAGAGAGCCAGTAGATCACTGCGTATGGCTATAGGAGGGCAACTTGGAATGATGTTGTTCACAAACTCGAGAAACAGTTGAGAGGCGACGAGACAATTGATAACATTTTTTATTTTATTACTACCGGTAAATTGACCCTGTTACTAAGTTTATACGCAGCGACCTCCATCGACCTGTAATATTCATGTTAGCATCAGTTTACAGTAGCCCATGAATATTGGGCATACCTCCAGATCGACACCAGTAATGAAGGAGGCTTCATCACTAGCCAAGTAGCAGCAAGCATTAGCAATGTCGCTAGGTGTTGAAGGTCTACCCATTGGGATTGTCGAAACAAAGCCCTTTCGGTTCTCTTCAGTATCCGGCTTGCCGATAAACAGATGTGTCCTATCACTCTATTAGAAAGTTCCCATCGCAAGTGTGATGCAATACTCACATCCCAGTGCTTCCAACAACAGGAGAAACAGAGTTGAACCGAATCTGCTTAGGTCCATACTCAACAGCCATCGTCTTTGTAGCATTGATAACAGCCGCCTTCGAAGCATTATACCACGTCAACTCAGGTCTAGGTCTAATACCCGCCGTACTCGCAACCTGAATAAAACACCCCGGCCTGCCCTCCTTCAAAAAGTACGGCACCAGCACATTAGTAGAGTAATAAACGCTCTTGACGTTGACATTCATCACGAGATCAAAGTCTTTGGGCGTGACATCCTCCGTCGGCTTCTTGGAGTAAGCAGCGCCAGCATTGTTGACGACGATGTCGAGCTGCTTGTACTTCTCAATAGCAACCTCGAGAACGCGACGCCAGTCATCGGGGTTGGTCACGTCGGCGCGGGTGAAGGAGCAGGATAGTTCTTGGGCGACGGCTTGGCCCTGTTGCTCGTTGAGGTCGGTGATTATGACGTTGGCGCCTTCGGAGATGAATTTTGTGGCGATGCCTTTGCCGAAGCCTGATGCGCCGCCTGTGACGATTGCGGTCTTTCCTTGGAGACGGCCTGACATGTTGATGAGTATGAGAATTTGAGGAGGTTGAGCATGTGGTTGAGTGAGAGGGAGAGTATTATCTTGGTTGGTCTGTATTTTTATGTGGTGATTGACTTCCCCACGTTTTAGTGACTTGGGTGGGAGACTCCGGTTCAATCCCTTCCAGAAGAGGAAACCAATGAATACGGGGGCCAGAATTAGTGAGTGCGGGGTAATTTAGCAGTCACAGGAATAAAAAAAAGTCTTGGCAGCATTCATCATCACCAACGGGCATAATTATCAGTCCGAGATCGGCAGACCAAACACTAGACTGACTTCATTATCTTGTAGACCTCAGCTCTCTTCTGACCCTCTCACCACTCACTCCATCATACTCACTTCCATCATGTCAGAGAACAAAGTATTTCGCGTCCTCATTCTCCCCGGTGACCATGTCGGTCCTGAAATCATGGCCGAGGCCCTCAAAGTCCTCGATATAATCGAAGCAAGTCGCCCAGACATCCGCTTCGAACGAGACACAGACATCGTCGGCGGGTGCAGTATCGACAAACACGGCACACCCGTCACAGACGCAGTTCTCGAAAAAGCACTAGCCAGCGACGCTGTTCTCTTTGGCAGCATCGGTGGTCCAGAATGGGCTGGCGTAGAACCAACTCCCGAGTCAGGACTCTTAAAGCTGCGCCAACGTCTCGACGCGTTCGCCAACTTGCGCCCATGCGAGATTCTCGTTCCATCGCTAGTTAGCGCATCGCCTATCAAAGCTGAGCTTGTAGCTGGGACAAAGTTCATTGTTGTGAGAGAGAATTGCGGTGGTGCTTACTTTGGCAAGAAGGAGGAGAGTGAAGATGAAGCGTCTGATCTTTGGATCTATTCGCGTCCTGAGGTTGAGAGATTGGCTCGTGTGAGTGCAGCTGTTGCGAGGATCTTGCATGCGAGCAGTGAGAAGAAGAAGGATGGAAGTAAGCCCGTTGTTTGGAGTGCAGACAAGGCCAATGTTCTTGCTAGCGGTCGTCTCTGGAGGCGAGCTACTACAGACATCTTCAACAAGGAACTCACCGACATTGATCTCCGCCATCAATTGGCCGATAGTCTTGCCATGTTGATGGTTCTCGATCCTAAGCGCTTCAACAACAGCGTCATTCACACAGACAACACATTCGGTGACGTGCTTTCCGACATCTCGGGTGGCATCACAGGCACTCTTGGTGTCCTTCCCAGCGCAAGTCTCGCTGGTGTTCCAGGTGAAGGATCCTGCAAGGGCATCTACGAGCCTGTTCACGGAAGTGCGCCTGATATCTCGGGCAAGAACCTCGCGAATCCAGTGGCGCAGATCTTGAGTCTGGCTATGATGTTGCGATACTCGTTTTTGCTGGAGAAAGAGGCGGATGCTATCGAGCAGTCGGTGGCAAAGGTTCTGGATACAAAAGAGGGCGGCGGGTTGGAGATTAGGACGAAGGATCTTGGGGGTAGTGCCAAGTGTAGCGAGGTTGGAGACGCGGTTTGCAAGGTCCTACAAGATCTGTTAAAGAAATAGGCGGGATAGATGAAGGAATGGACATGAGGCCATTGAAGGCAAGAAGGATTATCCTCTCTAGTGAGAACGGTGTGCATGGTTGACTCTGCAGTCCCTGTGCCGTCGGATATAAACAACCTTTCTATAGAAAAGAGCGTCGACAAGCAGGGAATACTTAAATTAACCTGGCTGCAACCATTCCAGTGAGCATTGTGAAACAAGTTTGATTGGGTAAGATTGTTAACAGAAATCTCTGCTGCAGTAGTGGCCCCGTTCACTAGCGACAAATGCCTCGGTGATACTTCCAGACTCTGTCCACGCTGACAGCGTACTGGTCTCAGCTACGCCACTGTTGAATAGTCACGAAAGTAAATGCGCAGTCTCACAAATTGAGTTTAGTTATCAGGCTACAATAATCAAGGGTCACAAAGGGAATATCAAGATAGGGCATGCAAAATGAAGGTCTAATTAATAGCTCGACTAGAAGGTCATTATTCTAAAAGGCTCCCGGAAGAAGAAGAGGTTGAAGGAGATGCTAACATCTAGAGAAGAGCCGCAAAGAGAGCAGCGAAGAGAGTAGCAGCTCCAACGACCTGCTTGCCGGCACCGTTGACGATGGCGGGGACGGTGCCAGTGGGCTTGGGGCTGCTGCCAGTGGCAGTGGCAACGTGGCAGTCAGCACCGTTGCAGTGAGCACCAGTCTCCTGAGAGCCAGTGGGCTTGGAGGGGCAGCTGGGACCGCTGCACTGGGGAACAAGGGTGACGACCTTGGTGCTGGGGCAGCTGGGGCCGGAGCACTGAGGAGCATGAGGAGCAGGCTTGGGGCAGTGAGGGCCAGAGCAGTGAGCGGTACCGTTGGTCCAGGTGCCGTTGGTAAAGGGGTGAGTGTAACCACCGTGGGTAGGGACCTTGACGACGGGGCACTTGGGGCCAGAGCAGACAGGGACGAGCTCAGCCTTGCAGTTGTTGGGGGTACCCCAGCTGTTCTCCCAAGGCTTGTAGATGACGGTCTCCTCCTTGCAGCCGCAGTCAGCAGCGACGAAGAAGGTCTCGTAGTTCCACCAGTCGTGGCACTCCTGGGTCTTGTAGACGATCTCGCCGGCACAGCTTCCACCGGAGCAGAACTTGGGGACGTATTGCTTGCCGCCCTGGCAAGAGCACTCCTCGGTGATGTAGACCCACTCGTTGTCGCAGTCGCTGCCGTTGACCTCGATGAAGATGAAGACGGTGCGGTCAGAACCCTGGCTGTAGCACTTTCCGTTGACGCAGATCTGGACAGCGGTGACGGTAGCGGTGGTGGTGGTCTCAGCGCCGGTGATGGCAGTGGTGAAGGTGGTAGTGATGGTGGTCTCGTCGGTGACGGTCTGGGTGACGGAGTCAGTGACGGTGGCACCGGCGCCGATGGCAGAGGCGTAGACGGTCAGAAGACGGCCGGCAGCGACAGCTTGACGGGCCTGGAGACGGTTGCGGCGGGTATCACCACCACAGAAGTTGTCCTTGTCACCGGGGCACTCAATGTCACACTGGTCGATATCAACACGGCTGGTGTTGTCGGCATCGATCTCATCACCACAGTAGCAAGCACTAGAAAGGTCAGTAAGATGTATAGTAGTAGATGGGATGGAGGAAACTCACGTATCATAAACACCGAAGTAGGCACGGCCAGTGCAGAGAGAACCACAGCGCTTAAGATCCATCTGAGCGTTGGTCTCAGCAAGCTCGAAGGTGGGGAAACCAGCGGAAGAACCGACACAGCCGAAGAGGGTGAAGACACCGATGGAACCGGGGAAACCAGCGGGGGAGGTAGCAGAGGCAGAAGCAGAAGCCTCGGTGCCAGTGGCAGTACCAGTAGGGACAACAGTCTCGCCCTCAGAGTTGGTAGTGGCACCCTCGGAGTTGGTACCGGTAGCAATAGCAGAGCCAGTCTCGGTGCCAGTAGGGAAAACGGTCTCACCCTCAGAGTTGGTGGTGAAGCCAGCGCTGTTGGTCTCGATGGCAGTCTCGGAACCGGTAGGGATGACGGTCTCGCCCTCGGAGTTGGTGGTAGCACCCTCAGAGTTGGTGCCAGTAGCGACCTCAGTGCCGGTCTCAGTTCCAGTCTCGGCAGCAGTCTCAGTAGCAGAGCCAGTGGGGAGACCAGTAGAGCCACCATCAGTAGCAGCAGCGACAGCGAGGTTGGAGACATCGAGCTGAACGGGCTCGGAACCGCAAGACTGGAGGAACTGGATATCGGGCTTGTTAGAGTTGAGGGCAGTGGGGTTGCTGGCCTGCTCAACAGCGGCGCCGTTGGTGTCGGCGAGGGGCTCGGAGTAGATGGTCTCGCCGTCGAGCTTGACATCGAGAGTGCAACCCTCGAAGGCACGCTTGCGAGCCTCAACTACAGCGCTGACGCTGATGTCGAAGCGGATCTGGATCTGGCTTCCGGTCTCAAGCTCAGTGATCTCGGGAGAGGCAGAGAACTCAGCGACGCCGTTGGCAGCAGCAGCCATGCGACTAAAAACCATGTCAGACCATTATCGCAAAGCACACGTTGGAAGAGCAACTTACACGGCAGTCTCGCCATTGGGACCAGTGACGAAGCTGGTACCCGGGCCGAGCTGAGCTTCCTTGCGAAGATCGACAGACTGAGAGGCAGCAGGGGAGGTGGTCGAGCTGGGAGCGGCATCGGTAGTGGTGTCGATCTTGGTGGGGAGAGTAGTGCTGGACTCAAGAGCAGCAGTGCTGCTGTTGGTGAACCGCTGGGCGAAAGCACCCGAGGCAACAGCCACGAGAAGACCTGAAGACAGACGCATAGTGAAACGAGTGACTATGGTTAAAGAATGACTAAAGAACGAATGAATGAATGAGTGAGTGATGCTGGAAAAACAAAACGAGAAAACGTCAAGATTGATGAGTATATATAGATAATGATTATTGGGGGGGATCTATTGTATACGACAATGGCATTGGGTGTTTTTGTTTGGGTTAGTGGTGACAGTCTAGTCTAGAACTTGCGTACCTTGCATTAGAGCATTCCTCTTCGGTTGGTTCACCAAGCATCCAATAGTAGCGACTAGTAAGTTAAGACATCTTCAGTGCCGATGTTCCGCCTATCACTGATCTCCCGCGGTGCAAAACATCCATAAAAAGCGTTCCTGGATCCAGACTATTGGAATCTAAAAGTATGCAAGGGAATGTCATTGAATAACGGGCACGGGTGGCGCTAACGTTTGTAGCGTTGCTGTTCAACCACGAGCCCCTGGTCTACTCCCGATTGAGTAGCTAGAGTGGATTGATGATTGTCACGTTAATCTGGTAAAATTCAACTGTGGAATGCAAACTATTGAGAGTTAGTCTGCATCTGTCACAAATGTTTCACCCCAAAGCTTGACTAAAAGCTTGATCTGATCCATAAAGTGGATCGATGGTTGCAAAGGGAGGCTCAGCTACGCCATGTTCGGGGCTTTTGCTTGGCATGTCATTTCATTATCCGCAAGAGATTGAGGCATTTTGTGTGAGTACAGTAAAACAATTTTATTGTTGTGTGGGTTCAATGACTCAAAATACGTTCCCGGCGATTTGTTGTTTTTCTGCCATGGAGCTTCTGCTGTGATTTGCTCCTTGAGTAACATCGATCGATTGTGGACCAGCCTGCCCAGGAAATGTTGATGAATCATGACTGAGACTTCCAAATGCTTCGTGTAACTGCGGCTATCTGACCGCGGCCGTTCCAGATCGGGTAGAAACCTACCATGATGAGAGTCCACCAGAGCCAGATCAGAGACACGACGATCCATGCAGTGAACAACTGTAGATAAAAATTAGAAACATAGTAAATGAGAGACAGTAATGGGGAAATGAGCGACTGCAGGGTAGAATATGAGAATAAATTACCTGTTTACTGAAGACGAATTTCGCTGCGTACATTGGCATTGGCCATAATACCCAGTGCCCAAAAAACGTAGCCACAGCCCACCAGAGAGCATATTTAGTCCATCGTCGTTGATTATTTTGGTCAACCGTTTCATTTGATGCCGTCTCAGTTGTCGTGACCTGTTCAGTGCTTTTACCTCGAAAATTATCCGATTCACTAGAGCTTTCATCTGGCTCAACAGCCAGCCTCTGTTCCTTGAACTGACTCCAGTCATAATTATCAGGCCGCACATACGTAATCACAACGCTGTACAGCAACGGACTGAATAAAGATGCAACAGTGCCATACATACAGGGTAGGGTCCCAACCGTAGAAGCGACCGTTACTTCTCCGGAAAAGGCGAATGCGGAGCCGAGCCAGACTCCAAGGCCCGTTGCCATTCCCAGGAATGCGGAGCTAATAGCGGCGACCTTAGTCTGTTTGCGCCAAATTATGGTGAAGATGAGGGGAATTACGCCGGGACACGTTAGAATTCCTGTTGGATACCGTTAGTAAACAATTTCAATTGAGTTTACGCGACGGGATGTCTTGCCGAGCATGTAGAGCGTCCAGCCCATGTCGACTCCGATGTAATGGAACATTGCTGTAAAGGCAGCTGCTACGACACCAAAGAATACAACGCCGATGTGTCCCCATCGAATGACTTGTTTGTTGGAAGCTTGCTGATTGAAGTAGACGCGGTATATGTCAAACGTGAGGATGGAAGAGACGGCGAGGATTTGTGCTGACAAAGTCGAGGTGACGGCCATGAACGTCATTAGAAGAACGGCGACGGCACCGCCCTTGCCAGCGACAGCGACAGCGACATAAGGTAGAGCAAGACCATTGGTAACCTCAGCACCTGTCATGAGCTATCGCCGGATTAGTATCCAGTCTCTGATCATTATCGGCGGCGGCATTGCTTACCCGTGGATACGTCGGAAAGATTGGAAGCGCTTCAAGCCCCAGCGAAGCCAACCCCACGATAGTGCCGAGCGACCAAGGTATACTGAAGTAGGAGATACCGCCCAGCACATACCCTGGGACGACAGCACTCGGCGAAGCGGCGAATGCTTTGAGGAAATATCCTGTGTCCATCTGATCATGTTAGACACTGCGAAGGTCACGGTAGAAGCGATAACATACGACGACGGCCCCGAAATTCGAGGTTAGGAGGATGATAGCGAAGTATATACCCTGTTGAGAAGTCATGGTGAGTAGCGAACCCTCATAGTTGCCTTCAACTACGTGGTTCGACTGAGCGGCGACGACGAGATCGTAGAGACGTCCGATTGAACCGACCGATTCCGACGTTATCACCTTCGCAGTCAACCAGCAGCTGAGAATGAGGATGGCGAAGGTGTGAATGTAGTCAGTGAGAAACCTATATCAAGGTCAGCAACCATCTCTATCATGATCCCCGGGGGAATTACGTTGCTTTGATACCGCCAACAAGCGTATAGAGGACGACACCCAGAGGAAGCAAGAAGGTTGATGCCATGATGTGCATTCCTGTCCTGCGAAATGTCAGTGGTGAACCTAGCACAAGAAGTAAAGGGTCCTACAAGAAGGATATGGCTGCCGATGCGCCCAGAATCATGTTGATCGTGTTGAGCAGGTTGTTCACAATGGCCAAGAACGTGAAGCTTAGATGCGCGACAGTCCCTACACAGTTCAGTATGAAAGTCCTGTGTCCTGGAAAGAGGTAAGATAGCGACTCACCATATCTTATGCGAATGACTTCGAGAATAGTATGGGCTTCAGGAACACGTCCTTTACAAACAGTCCCCAAGTACCCGAAGAAGACAATAACAGTCGAGCAACCGGCGCCATACCAGAATGCGCCGCTGATGCCGTAACTATATGTTACTAGGACGCAGCTCAAGAGGGCGGTACTCCATAGCCATGACTGTAATATCATCAGTATATTCGATGTTCGATAGGGAACGAGAGTAGCATACCGAAACCACAGCAGAGGCGACTAGACCGGTTCGTACTGTTCTATTGGCAACCATGAAACTGCGATTATATTCTTAGTGTGCGTAAACTCAATAGGAAACCCAGGCTGCCTACGTTTCCACTTTGGAGTTGTCTTCGTTCAAGGTCTTTTTCAGGATCGCGGTCAAGCCCATCATGCCTAGTCATAATTAGCCCTCTTCACTTCTGGCTCTGACATGAGCGCGAAACTCACCAAAGGCAAATGCTAAACCAGCTGCTACCACGACGCCATAACCGACAGATTGGGGTAGAGGTGACGGGACTACAGAAGGTTCATCAGAGCGATAGGTGAGAGCCGTGAGGTCCATGGTGGCGTTAATGTCAAAGACGCAACATGAATGTCAGGACATGAGATCCTCGACACAGGTCTCATGGGCCTTAAATATTATTCCACCTTCAACTTGACGTGGCCAATTGCTCAAGATCAGCGGCGATGGCGAAATCGCACGCTTGTGTAACTAACCAGTGAAGCCTGAGAGGGGTGACGTTACACTATCTCCAAGTGTTGTCCCTGCAAAGCAATCAACAGCATGCGAGATATCAAACTTATCGATCAAGGATATAAGGCTAGTCAGCAGTAGTAGGCTTCAAGGCATCTGACTGGTCGAGATCTTGCCCCGGAATTGAATCGGAACCCGCATTGGCAGGGTTCGCGTCCGGACTTCCACATTTGGTTTAACGTCGATCACCTCATCTTGAATCGATATGTTCAACACCTCGAATTTTGTCGGGCCCAAGTCCATAGAGCCTCAGGATGAAACAGTCATTATCAACTCTCCACTTACTATGCAAGACCCTCATGCGCCTAATTCGTGTAAGATCTGTCGACAGAAGCGGGTCAGATGTGACAGAACCCTCCCCAGCTGTCATCGCTGTGCGTCGTCACTGCTACCATGCTCGGGGTATGAGCGGGCAAAAAAGATAGTATGGACCAACAGCATGGCTAGCAGAGGAAAGATGATGGGTAAGACCTCATTCAGCACGATCGAGGACAATTCTCGTGGACATGAAAACATAGCTGTGACTGAGCTCTGCACAAGCTCACCAACCGAGCATTTGGTAGACCCAGGCCTACAGGACATACCCAGAAGCTGTCGAGCATACATACGATACTGTAAGTCTCATCTGAGGACCGTTCGGCTCAGTCACTCATCAGTAATACTCTTAGTTCACCAAGAGCTCTCTAAAGAGTGTGTCGTTTACAACAACTCATCCTTCAATCCCTTTCTTTCTCTCATGCCGTTGATGCCATTTAGTCAGGCTTTGTCGCATATAATGATCTCCATCTCAGCCTTCCACATTGCGCACCGACTTGATATTAGTCAAAGCCAGCTACAGCCAGATCATAGTGAGGTAGTGCGTATAGCACTCCTCAACAAACAAAAGGCGTTAAGGTTTCTCAAGAATGAGATAAAGGTCCAGCCCGAGATGAATAGTGATGCAGTGATTGCTGCGGTTCTACTGTTCGTCAATCTGGACGTTGTTGAGTTTGGTGGGCGAGGCTGGAAGTATCACCTGCACGGAGCTGAAGAGCTCATCAGAATTCGGAAAGGGCTTATGATAAATGATTCACAAAACTGGCTGCAGTATTTTGACACTGCGTGTACAACGTAAGGATTCTGCCGCCAATGAAGGGGATTGTCTGACTGAAAGTTCCAGGTTCGGTATACTCGGCAGTACCCTCGTTCCATCAGAGTCACTACGTGTCGAACCAATGCCTTTGGGCTCAGCCTTACTAGACACCCTTCGGCGATCCGAGCAACAGACGTGGATTGGTTGTCCGGCAGACCTTCTATCTCTGCTACACATTATGAACACACTACGTGCTGTATCAGATCATTCGATCCACGCGGACCAAACCGTAACTACAATTCTCGATGGCTTGGACAATTTCTCGCCGGGTTCCTGGGCGCAAGACTTTCCAGATCCTCAACATCATGAATCAAGATATCATCTCGCCCAAGCATACAAAGCGGCGGTCAGCATCTATGCGTCCCATGTCATCAGCGAAGCGCTTGGCCAGCCACCATTTCCTGATATTGAAATTTCAAGAATTACAGATCTTGGCATATCTCACATGTCTCAGATACCAGGAAGCGACTTCCATATCAAAAGCTTGGTATGGCCTGCTTTTATTCTGGGCGCTGAAGCTCAAGACTTGCGCACGAGGGAAGAAGTCAAGAATATTATGCACGATATTTGGGTATCCTCATGCTGCTATAATGTTCGGACTGCTCTAGGGATGCTTGAAAGAACTTGGGAGCGGGGCCAAGATAATGACGATGGGAAACAGAGTTGGTTGAGATTTATCTGGGGGCAAGACGAAAGCTGGTTGTTTCTCTGAGATGAAATGGAACCGTTAGCCGAGATAATGTTTCGTTAATCACAGTGCATTCTGAGGTCTTGTTTTGGCCAAAAATAATTCTTTTTATAATAGATCCATTTCAGATCCCATAACTCCTTCATACATCGGTCCTCAACGCCAGGCCACCCTTCTAACTACCATGCTCCGTCTTAAACTGTCCCTTAGTTGACCGAAGCCTGGCTAAGGTTCTGGATAATGTTGCCACCATCAAAGAGACCGTTAGCGGCCTTGGCGCGGCAAAGACTCTTTCCACGCTCAATGACGTTGGCATCACACACCAAGTTTGCCTGAGCGATGCAGCTAAGTCGGCCACCACCTATGATGATTATTAGCGACATTCCAGGAACACTCATTCATTTCCGCTACTTACAGTTGTTTCCACCGGGAACACAGCGACCGGCTTGGCCGTTGGAAGCAGTGCAAGCGTCTTGCTTCAAGCTGGTGTTGGCGACACAGCATTCACCACTGGGAACAGGTCGGCCGCCGTTCTGACCATTCTGTCGGGTAATGAGGACAGCACTGCGAGGAGCGTTGCGCACACCCTCAGTGTCGACGATGCCAGCGGAGGCAATGGCAGCGAGGCCGAGAACAATGGCGGTGATGGAGAATTGCATTTTGAATTGGTGAAGAGAGGGTTTTTTTGTTGGTTTCTGGGCGTTTGATTGTGATGAAGAAGAAATAGGATGTGAAATGGATTAACCGACCAGCGGAAAAGAATTGAAAAGTAGTGATTAGATGAGATTGTTGAGTGAGTACTGAAGATCCAAAGACCGACGACCCGAAGCTTGGGATTTATACTTTTCTCGTGAAGCAAAACACCTCCTGCGATGCCTCGTTTGTGCCTTGTTTAGCGCTGTCATCCAAAACGCGTGCGGCGCAGTATATCCCCTTGCCAAGATGTCGTCTCAAGACTCTGACTATGGCAGACCGCATATCGTCGTGAGGCTGGGGAGCGTCTGCTGAGATTGGATGAGACGAACAACGCCTGGTGTTCAGGTCGAGACCAATGAAACGGTCGCAAACAGTGAAACAGGTTACATCCATCTCTCGCTACCCCTGGTCTGGGCCCGGTAGTAGCCGCTTTGGGGTTAATCCCGACACTTTGCTTCCTCCGACGTCAGAGAAGTCATAGCTGGCTATATCCACTAACCCGTTTTGAGCAAGGCAGCAGGGGTCAGTGTTTGTCAAAAAGGGTAAGGAGCTAGAATCTCCAGACAGATCTGAAGTATCTCCCTGTAAGACCAACAATTCTGGCTATTCTCTTGTTTTTAGCCGCTTTGCATAATGTTTCCGACCAAGCTATTATTAAAAAATTCCTTACTCGATTACAGGAAGTCATTCAGGTCCAGACCTGACACAAGCTTGCTCAGGTCTTGCGTATATAGGCGTAGGTTATAGGGAGACCTGAGTTCGCAACCACATCCCCAGAAAGGATATTTATAACCAAGATAGTCGATAATACGGACAATTGAAGTAACATTATCATAATACCAAAATGTCCTTTCCGGCTTTGCCATTGGCAGATTCAGCGTACCCATTTTACTCATGAAGACTTGCCGGAGTCTCCAAGAGCATAAGGGACAACAACCAACGCGTCCTGCTTCCAGATCGTCTTTCAAGCCATAGATCTCGGAAATCAAGTTTTCAATGATTTGGTAACGCTGGTTATTGATCGCCTCTGATTCGGATTAGTCATGGTATCTTTCTCGCGCATTAAACGACGTACCGAAAATTCCAGTTGGTATAGGCAGAGCAGTCTCCACGAGTGCATCTGTGCTGACTACAGCGGAGACAGTCAAGTCCTTGAACTGTGCATGGTCTTGGACTATCCAGGCCATGAATAGACCAATCATTGCCTCGTCGTCAAACGGCTTTACACTGCGAGGCAGGGGAGGTAAGCCACACGCTCTGGGGTCTAGCAAAGCTAGCACACCGGCAGAACCAGAAGGCCGAATCGAATACTTCTCCCAGATCTTCATAGACGAGTGCCAGTTCTGGAAGAATGTTTTAACAACCTCGAGGCAGTCATAATAGTCGGCTATCATTCCGATCTGTGCTATGACTTCCAGACTTGGTCGTTTGGGAACGCTGGAGTGATGGCAATGTATGATATCAAGAATAATAAGGAGAGCTTCGGCATCCCACTCTGATGTTTTGATCTCGAAGAGTCCTTGTTCATTTCGTTCTGACTCTTTGAATTGGCCCTGGATCATTCTTCGGAAGACTGGTGACGCGATGCAGAGATGTTTAGCAGAGACGCGAAGTATAACCTGATTTGGATCCCCGTTCTCCAAGCATGTCTGTAGCGATCTCATCTCGTCGTTCACGTCTGATCGCCCCGCCGATTCATTGTCGTCTTGTTCAAGATATATGGGATACCCGACCCAATCTATGCTTCCTGCCGATGCACGCTTATCTATTGAAAATTGATACGAATGCGAGTTTGGCTTTTGAAGGATTAGTAGGGCGTCGGCCTGAGGATCGAGTTCGAGAAGGGACGCCTTCATGATGACTTTCAGATTGGGAATAGTACCGTGTGGATGAGAACTGTGCAAGTGGAATCCTGGACACGGACACAAACAGCTTTTTAATCACTGTAGGATTGTAAACTGCGGTAAAGTTCAGGTTTTAAAAGAGGCTTCAGCCCCCAGGCTACAAAGGTGTATAAATGAGTGCTGCCTGCTGCTCGTCCGCAAGGATGATCAGCTCAGAGCACACGAAACACATATAAGGTAAGCTGCCCGTTGGAAGCAAGTCTTGACTTCCACCGTACGACAGATGAGCGGAAAAGCTTGTTGGAGACTCGGCCGTAATCAGGACTAGGTTTTCAGTCAAATAAAGCTTCTATACTGAATGAGTCACAAAGGTTTTGAACACAAAGGTAGGATTGTAAACAAGGCATCGAGGGAGGCTTTGAGCCACAAAAAGTATATCAGAAATATAAACACACTTTACTTCTGGCCTTGCTGGCATAGAATGCCTCCTACATCAATGATTAATTAAATACAGCTCTTTTCAAGATGCTACCGGGTAAGGGCTTTCGTTGGCTGGTGGTGGCGCTATGCTCATTCTGTAATGACGTGCAGGGGTAGACATCTTCAGTCCATCTTGTTGGTGGCAGAGTGGAGTAGGAAATGATGCCTGAGGCAGTCTTAACAGCAGAGCAGCATCTCCCAAGACTTGTCCACTCGCAAGCTAGTATCAATCTAGAGTTAGCATACTCTGTCCAACGACTATCAATGCCATTTTTTTTTGGATCTAGTGGTTCACAAGCTGGTACAGCCTCGGCTGTGAAATTGTTTAAATAGCCCATGCTTCTTCAGCCGAAGGAGGATTAATACTGGTCACCCTTGAACAATCACAAGTCATTTCCATCACTGCCAGAACGCGTCGCGTGTCATATTTAGCCGCCAATTAGCCGAATTCCTTCATCATGTCTACGCGTACCTCGCCAGTGAAAATCACCGAATACGCGAGACCGCGCGGCATCACCGCCCTCGTCTTTGGCGGCGCCGTATTCTCTTATTTATGCTTAGCTGGCGTCACCTTGATATCTGAAGACAACGCGATCTGGCAAACTCTCGATAACATCTCGCCGGGTGGCGCAGACACGTTTCGTTGGATTGTCAAGACAGGAGTTCCGCCACTTATCGTGATTCACTCCATTGAAGCTGTCGCATTTGACCGCACAAGATTAATGCCACATGGCGTTCCGAGATGGGGGTTGTTATGGTGGAAGTGGGTTCTGAGCTGCTGGATTGAGGGGATTGGATGTTGGCAGCGCTTTGCTTCTGTTGTCAACGCCAAGAAGGCGGCGGCAAAGTAACGTCAACAAGAGGGGAAATGGGTCTCAGAGACATTGAACGCGTTGTGATGCGGAGAATGTGTCATGGATGTTATTGAATGAGAGCTGAGACGCGCTGGAGCTCGAACTTTTATCGCCACTTGAATCATATAGTGGCATGATCTTGACAATTCGACGAGGTCAATGACAGCTTGATATCTCAGATTGGCAGCTACGACACTCTTTCGCAGGATCATAGGACTAAAATACACCTTAAAAAAGTCAAGCTCGATTAAATAATCACATGCAACCGTTGGCTCTCATCCAAGCTCATTTCTTGTTAACATATAAATTAAGAAGCTATGGAATTGACAGTCATGTGAGCTATGGAACACAGAAGCTAAATCTCAACATAAGAGTTCCCTAAATCAAGATCGAAACAGCAGTAACCTCTGGCTGAAGAACAGGATACTCAATAGACCCAGGAGTCTGTATCGCAGAAATATACTCAAACGCCAGACCCGCATTCTTAAGCCGACTGTAGAAAACCTCAGCCGCATCCTTGATAGCCTCCGAGTTCAACTCCTTGTTCTCAGTAATCGTGCGGTCCTTGTTAACGTTGTACAGCGACTTGGCGTAGGTGATGAGGTTATATCGATCCTCGACCTTGAAACTCAACAGCTCGGGCAATTGCGCTGCGAGAAGCCAGTCCTTCCACTTGGCGTCCTTGAGACCGATGGGAAGAGCGTCGGTGAGGTGCTGCTCGGTGTAGCTCTGAAGATCGTTGAGGGTCTTGGGGAGAGGGGTGCAGAGCGCTGGGGGCTTGGAGGGGACGAAGCTGTAGTAGTAGTCCTGGAGATAATTGACAGCTGTGTGCTGGGGTGACGCAGTGTGGATGCACATGGTGACGGCGTCGATGAGTTGATCAACGGTCTTGATGGTAGGGAAAGAAGGAATCTGGCCACTGGTCTGAATCTCCTTACACCAATCCGCAATACAAGCCTCCTTAGCAACGACATCGTCTGAAGTATACTTCGTCTCAAGAACAGACTTGACAAACTCCCTGATAATACCCCAAAGGAGGTACATGTCCGTAGCGTAGGGATAGTTGCGGTACTTATCACCCATCTCGCCCTCAATGTCAAAACCTCGCTTCTTGAGATCGTTTGGAATATACTTATCCTGAAAGTTAAAGTTCTTGTACGACCAGTTCACCAGTCCAAAAGCACCGACCTTGGGATCAGGCTTGGGTCCAGAGGCGAAACCGGAGATGCGAGCGATGACGAGGGGGACGAGAAGCTTGCGTGCAGCGTCGTTGAGAGCGAGAGTTCGGAACCAATGAGGGCTGAGGATCTCGTAGAGAATGTGACGCTCGGGGATGGTTCGGTTGGTAGCGACGATGATGGCCTCTTCGACCATGTGAGTGTCGACGAGATGGGTGGCGACCTCGTGTCGTGCCCAGTCAGCGGTTTGGGCGACGGTCTTGGCGTATCTCCAGGGCCAGTCGTCCTTCTCAGCGATCTTGCCCTTATCATCGGGGTTCAACCTCTGGTTGAAGATGGTGATAGAGTTATCGAGAGAGCCCTTGTAGTCAAGGGTGATGGCCAGTGGGTGAAGGCGACCGTCCTCGTGCAGCTGGAAGACAACGACTGAGGCGGCGGCATATCGGTAGCTGGGCTGACCGTTGGGATCAGGGTTCGGGATGGTGTTTTTGAACTCCTCATCGTTCTTGACGCCAGTGGCCTCACGGAAGTAAGAATAATCCTGAATCAAGATATCCTTGCCCTCCTCGAGCAGCTTCTTCACCGCGTCAAGACCTTGCTTCTCTGCCTCAGCAATGTAAGCCTTGATCTTCTCAGCAGGAGCAGTCTCGATAGTGGATGGGTTGACACCGCTAAAGTGTTGTTGCGCAAACTTGGCGTCAGAGTACCAATCATCGTGCTCTCCCATATTTCTGCCCTTCATAATGTCTGCGTTCTGGCTCTGCTTGACGCCATTGACAACAGCACCATTGGGCTTCGCGGTCTGGTCAGCATCAGAGTCGGCCTTTGGCTGGTTATCCTTGCTGTACTTCTCAACGTCGGCAAGAGTTGGTCCGATATAGGGGCCATCGGTCGATGAGAGTTCCTCGGGAATAATGAATGAGACCATGCGAGCAAGCCTTTGGACGAAGCCAACCTCTGTCATGTTAAAGATCAGTCCGACGCCGTCTTTTCTGGGTCCTCCATCTGCACTTTGTTGCTCATCCTTAGGAAGGGTGTCGGTTTTCAGATGAGGGGGATAGGCATCACTGGGATCACTCCATTGGTAGGTTTCCTGCTTGACAGCGAGATCACGCTTGACGGGGAAGATGGGCTCGAATCCCTGGGTGTCGAAATGAGAGGCGGCGCTGGTGAATGGCAGTTAGCGACTTGGAGAAAGATCAAGATAGGAACGTGTAGCTTACGCTTCTTCGAGGATCTTGTAAAGCTCAGTCAGAGCCAAGCGAGTACCCATGTAGGTGCCAGTCTGAAGACCCTTGCGCGCAACAAGCTTGCCGTCGAGGGCACCAGTCTTGTCTGTGTTGAGGACGATTCCCTGTCTGAGAAGCTCATTCAGGAACACGCCCTTGTCCCAGACCTCGAGAGGATCGTCCTCGACAGCATAGTTGACCTTGGAGTTGAGAATCTCGTCCAAGGTCAATTGAGGAGGACGGGGGGCAAGAGGAGGTGCTGCTGCCATGATGGAAGATGCGATTGCTTGCTGAAGAGGAAGATGGAATGATGAGAGGGTTGAAGGATGATGAGATGAGGAAAGTGAATAGAAATCTTGGTTGATGCTCTATCAACTACGTTATATATCTCATTTATCTTTCCGTCTTGGTAACTATGAATATAGAAGCTCTTCTCATCAGCATGGCCGATAACCCAAGACTGCCCCTCAGTCAACATCGTCTTGGCGACTAACACAAACAGTCTGGATCTGTAAGCAGCATGCTGGTCAACAAAAGTCTAGAATGTGCCATGTTTCGGATTAGAACCTCAGCTCGCCACAAGAACAGAGCTATGTTTTTCAGCCAGCCACGGACTCATAACTGCATCTCAACAAAACGATCAGGGTTCGTGAAGGAACACAGCCGGGGGCTAGTTAGCTTCGGCAAACGAACAGATGGCCCCAGACCGCGCGGCCCGAACCCGTCTCGAACTAGCTACACGAGCGCCCTGGGTCGTTCGCCTCATCAGGCACCAGTGCCTAGACAACAATACCATTTCAAACTATCAGCTGCAGAAAAATGGTCTTGGCTTTAAGCGGGTAAGCCGATGAAGTGAGAGCACCAATCTGAGTAAGCGTTGAATTATGGACCCAGCTGAAAGCTCTCACAGGGGAACGATAGCAACTGCGCAAATGAGCGGTGAGCCTTTGGTCATCACTGAACATATGCTTGAAACCAGATCTAGATTCTACTATGGCGCAAACGATCTCAATTGTTTCAGTTGAGAGTGCTAGCTCGGCATGCTATCGTCTGTAAAACGGCTAGACCTTTCTATTGTGGCTGGCTAGTAGCACCAGAATTGGCATTAGTGCGGCTCCAAGTCTCAGAGATGGCTAGAATAGGCTACGTGGCCTGTGTGCTAGGAACAAAAACGGCGGGACCCGCAACTGCATGGACTATTTGGTCTAAACCCCAATAACGTACGTTCTATGCATCGTTATACGCAAGCTTGGCCATGCAGCCCAATCACGGCAGGAAGAAAGGTGCTGACGTCCAAGCTAAGCATGTGTGTTTTGGATTTCGTCACTAAGCCACGTTAATATCGCATTGGCGATGGAACCATTCCAGCGTATCAAGCTCAATTGTGAGACTCCAAGTTCTTCTGTTTCTCCAAGATTCCGGACTTTTCTCTCCCACTCCGCCAAGTCTGCTCAGGTGCTCTGAAGGCCCTTGTATGGCGAAAGCCAGGTTACATGTCAGCCTTACTAGCATAGAGTGGTTCCACTGGAGTTCCTGGGCTTCTTAGGCAGCCAGATTAATTATCGCAACTCTGCATAGAGCTGAAGATTGAACCAGTCCTGTATACGAATATTACGTGTATATGCCATTGGAGGGGTAAGATTCTTGTTGACTAGCGTGAATAATCCCTGATGATATCAGCAGCGCAGTATGAGACAATTCGAGGATATGCTGCATGAGGACTCAGCCTCTCCTGTCAGCATGAGTAATCTTGACATCGCTGTGGCTAGCTGAAATGCAAGCTGATAGAAGTTTGGTGATAGAAATAAGTCTGGAACATCATTCTTACTCCATGTCTCGACCACGGGATTACTAGTGGTGGATCATAGACTCCAGAACGCCTTGTTCGACTTGGCGGCGGCCGCTCTAGAACAACGTCCCGACTTTTGCGATTATTCTGTTGAATTGCGAGCTGAAAGTTGGTAGATACGAGTGAGAGTTAGTAGTCAAGTCTCTCGCACTCAGTACCTCGGCGCCATCTTCATCTTATCCTCAAATATCTGCTCTTCTCACATTGATCTGACTCGCAGTCGGTTTCCCTATCATCTTAACCTGCTTACAAACTACTTTCACCATGTCCTCTCAAGTCATTTATCCAGCCACTGGTGTGACCAACACGCCAGACCAGACATCTAAGCCTGCCCCAAATGTTTCATCAACTGAGACTCAGCAGCCAAAGGACCAGCTCCCTCAGGACTTGGTCAATGCTATGCAAGCAATCTTTGGCAAGCACCCTGGCTACCGAACAAGTAAGTTTCTCGAGATAATAGACTATGATCCAAGGCTAACGATATGAACTCGCAGCCCATGCCAAAGGCCTTCTCGTCGAGGGCACCTTTACACCAACAGAAGAGGCCAAGGCGCTCTCCACAGCTGCTCATTTCAACAACCCTTCCACCAAGGTGATCGCACGGTTCTCTGTTGGCGGTGGTCTTCCTCATGTTGCAGACGTTGCCGATGGTGCTACACCCAAGGGCGTTGCTATTCGCTTCCAGATTGATGAGAACACCCACACTGATCTCATCAGTCACTCATTCAATGGATTCGCGACCCGCAATGGGGAAGACTTCTTGACCTTCCTCAAGCTCTTTGGTGCTGATGGCTTCACCGACGCGCAGCTCAAGAAGGCCAAGGCTGGCGGCGGAGACTACTCCAAGGAGCAGAAGGCTTATGACCAAGCTCACGCTGTGTTTTTGTCTTTCCTTGGAAACCCCGAGCACAAGTCTGCCGCTGTGTTTGTGACCTCTGAGAAGCCCAACCCTCATAACTACGGAACAATCACGTACTACGAGCCCAACACCCACGTCTTGACCAACAAAGACGGCAAAGTCACAAACGTCCGCTATCGTCTTGATCCCGCTGACGGAGAGCACCTTTACCCCAACAAGACACCTGAAGACAAGGAGGTGCTTGCGAAGCTTGGAAACGACTACTTGGAGGATGATCTCCGACAGCGCTTCCCAGATAAGCCGATTGTGCTTACCATCCAAGCGCATATTGCTGGCCCTGAGGATGTTCTGGACGATGCTACTATCCCCTACCAGAGCAAGACTTTTATTCCCGTTGGCAAGCTGGAGATCAACAAGGTATCGGACGATAATGTTGCTAAACAGCAACAGATCGCATTCAAGCCTAACCCGGAGAAGGGCGGTATTGAGGGCATCAAGTCGTCTAACGACCCATTGATTCAGGCACGAAAGGGCGTTTACTGGATCAGTGCGGATCAGCGAAGACATGAGAAGCAGGTTGAGTAGAACACTTTCTATAGTCACTTGTCAAGTTGCAAACTAGATATATTATTTGTAGTCAATATTTTCAGCTGAGAGCTTAATTCAGCGCAGAACCTGTCCATTAGAAGTGTATAAAATGCTTTTGAGTGACTTCAATGACCCTGATCGGCTTAGCCCAATGGCGGCCCGCAGCCTTAAGCTTAGTGGCAGATAAGCGCAGTTCACGGATATCGCTATTATATTTGATGAAGTGGTATAAGGCATTTAGTCATTCTAAACACGAGATTGGGTTTTCCACAGCTCACGCATTTGAGGCATTTGAATAGTGGCGTTGTACGTGCGAGAGAAGGTAAAGACTATACAGGATAGGAATGAGAATACAAATTTAACATTAGTTGGCCAATTATCGTCCTTGATTCTACAGAGATGATTCCGCGTTGGCTGCAGCCGCTTTGACATGCCTTGCATTAACAGACGACAACGGAACAATACAGCTAAAACTTCGGAAAACCTTCGGCCGATGAGGTATTTATGATCTATGAGAAGATTTCCCCCGCAATAAAATGCTTTCCATGACATTGAGGATCCGCTCTTCGTTATCTGCTCGTAACATTTTCGGCCCTTGAGCGCCGGAATTAGTATGGCGACACTAGCGTATCCTATGGAGTGCCCTTGCTGCGAATGCATTCTTCAATCACTAGACGACTTGAAAAAACACCTAAGAGCTCGTCAGGTATTTCTATATATTCTCTATTACGCATCACGATTTCTAACAGTATATAGTCCCAGGTTCAAGCGCTCGAGGACGAGCTCTTTCGTATTATTGAACAAACTACGTCTAGAGTCTCTGAGGCTATACAGGAGACACAGACGATAGACACTGCAGATGCACGACCTGTAGATACAGAGTCTCTAGCAGAAAATACTCAGACACCAGACGGACCGTCGATGCCGGAGGTTGATCCCGACGTTGACTCTGACTCTAGCCTCATCAGCAACTATTCTATCGATCACTCCGAGAATGACTTTGGGCAATTGCTTCGGAATGGATCTCCGCAGTATATCGATGCGTATAGAGTATCCAGCGAGCAGCGCTATTTCGAATTGCGTGTTGCTTTCAAAGAGACTACTGGACAACTTGTCTATCACTGGATCCCAGAGGCCACGGTTCAGATATTTGATAATGCTGCTGTTTGCACATATTGGCATGCCCGTTTGGGTGCCGACGGAGGGCCTGTAGGGCGCCCTTACGATGAAGTCGACCCTCAAGTTCTCAAGATCGTTGATTACAAGGACAGTAGCCAAAGAGAATTCTGGGTTCAGATTGTCGGAGATCCTATCTTCCACCCTGATCTCATACCTTCAATCGAAGAATGGTCAGAGGATCCAAGGGAGCCAGAGGGTAAGGCCTTATTCCGATACAGGCCTACCTATATGACCGTTGATGAAGTGCGGGACAAATGGCCTCGCCAGTACGAGCACTGGATAAACGGTGCAAAATGTCAAGAGGATCGCAAGACTCTGCAAGTAGTCTATGGTCACCGAGAAAACCCAAACCACAAGCGATTCGAGGTCTCACGGCTCGGTTTCAATTGGGCTCCGAATGCATGGTGTGACGAGAGAGTTGTGCATAATTCGCACCCTTTTGCTCTTATTACCTACTTCAAGAGCGATCCAAAAGTTCGAACAGGCGAGAATAATTCATCACTGATCCCGCCCAGAATTCTCAGAATTGTGCGGTGGCGTCGGGATGAAGACGACAACCTCTTTTTTACCTACCAGAAGATAGGAGAGTCTGAGCTTGAGGATGACTTGGAGGAGAGAGGTCTCAGAGATATGCAAGAGCTTGACAAGAAGATGCTTAACATCTATAGAAAGAACAATAAGATCTGAGGATATTATTATTCTAGATATTAATCTAGGTCTTAAATTCTAATTTATTATCAATAGTTAACTCTTTTATAGCTTAAGTATACTTTTCGCTATAGGTCCCAGCAGGTAGAAGGTCAACGACAAGACTCAGTAGCAGAAGGGACTAGCCCTTTTACCATTTTCTTGGATCCAATCGAATGACTCAGTGCCATGTCAGCATGCATGATATGCAATTAAAAGTTTTGAGCCAACAGTTGGCACGTATGCCTTGCTCAGCCTGATTCAGCCGCCTCATTTTCAACCCCCGCATCCGTTCTTCGCCTAACCTCTGTCCAAAGCGTTACTTATCCGACAACTTGATCATCTTATGCTCATGTACTTGGCCAAGTCGGTAACATTATGGCTACAACTCAGCGCGCCTTTGAAGCAGCGATGCTTGATTTTAAGGACAAGCTCAAAGGCCATAGTTTCTACGACCAAATTATTCAAACGACTAGCATCGAGCAAGTCTACCAGGAGATCGCAAAGCTTCAAGACAAGCAGGCAAAATCTGGCCGCCTTCGCCATCTGTCTAAGATTGAGCCGTTTCTAGCTCGACTCCGCGAATACAGTAGTGTCGTTGACACCTTTGTGCAAGCCAAGCCCGACATCCTAGCACTGATATGGGGCCCGATCAAGCTTCTGCTGCTATGGGCCGATGTTCTCAAGCAGTCATTCGATGCTCTTGTCAACGCGCTAGAAGAGATTGGGAATGCCCTGCCTGACTTTCGCGAACTGGCCGAGATGTTTGCCGGTAACAATCGCCTGCAGGCATTGTTGGTGCTGTATTTCCGCGATATTCTTCACTTTTACCTGATCTCTACCAAGTTCTTTAGTATGCGCCGTAAGTTTCCTGGGCTTCCAGTCCTGCATCCCGGGTTAACAACAAACAAGGTCTCAAAGTTATGTTTGAGATGCTCTGGCCACGCCACAAAGACAGGATACAGGTCGTGGTAAAACACATGGCAAGCCATCGCGACCTGATCAGAAGAGAAGTTCACATGGAGGAGATACGCAGAGCAGACAAAATGCGAAACCGTGAATTGCAGCATTTCGTACAAACAGAAGAGAATAACATCGCACAAGAATATGCTAGTCATCGAGCACACTTGGCACCGAAGAACTACGATGCCGACCTGTATCGTTTCACCGAATCTGTTTGCGACGGAACCGGGAAGTGGCTCTTCCGAAACGAATCATTTCAGAATTGGCTCGCTGGTACAGAGAAATTAAAGCCTATTCTATGGCTCCGAGGTATCCCAGGAGCCGGTGAGTCTTAGTTCTGATAAAACGCGAGATTGATAGAACTAATTAGGCTATTATCTAGGTAAGACGCTGCTCGCGAGTAGCGTGATCAAGCACACTCAGTCATTGGATGGCACCCATACCGTATTTGCCTTTCTGACATACCTTGACAGTAATATTTCCGCACTCGCCATCTTCCATTCATTAATATTCCAGTTAGCCTCTACATCCCTCCCCCTCAAGACAATGCTGTGCCAATCAGACCTCCAACACCTACGAAACGATTTCAAAGTCGCTGCAACTCTTTTGCAAACGCTCATACAGAGTGCAGGCGTTGTGCGAATTATTATTGACGGGCTAGATGAGATTGACTCTACACAGCGATCAAGGCTGATCAAGGAGCTGGTCAGACTCAACGGCGAGAGTGAAGAGTGTCACATCCTATTGACTAGCCGTGCCGAAAGTGATATCTCCCGGGATTTGGACGGCAAGACTACAAATTTACAGGTTGACAAGAATAACGCTGGTAGTATCCAGACTTTCATCGACCAAACTATAGGAAAATGGTTCGAAGAGAGGGATTTCATCCCAGAAGTTCAACACCAGATCCGAGGATGGGCTGCATCGCTAGCATCACGAGCCCAAGGTTTGTTCTCACTATGTCTGATTTGAAACCTCAAATACCTGTCACCGGAACCACTGACGTTATATTAGGAATGTTTCTTTATGTCAAGGTTATCTTCAAGATCATATACTACATCAACGATACTGGTGACATCCAGAATCAACTGGACCATCTCCCAACGTCTTTAGAGGATGCGTATGCGCTTACCTGCTATATCCGTTATCTCTCTAATACTTGTATAGCTATGGTAGGGTTCTGCAGCAGATTAATGCACCTCCAGATCCCCAAAGAACAAAGCTCGCTCGCTCGATACTTGGCTGGGTGGGATGTGCCCCATCACCGATGACACTGAAAGAAATCGAGCAGGCACTGCTTGTTGACCCCAAAGTCCCCTCCAAGCTACCAAGAGTTCAAGCGAGAGTCAATGTTGTACAGATCTGCGGCCCAATTATTGATGTAGTAGATGGTTGTGTTCAATTCGTCCACTTCACAGTCCGAGAGTGCGTCAAAGGAAAACACCCACTATCAGTGACTAACACCGGTCAGGTACATCTTTAGCACCAAGATACAGAACTCGATCACTCTCTCTGAGATGGCGCTTGACTTGGCTATTCGCTGCGTCGTTTATATGTGCCAGGACCACCATGACCCAGACCTGACTGAAGATGAAATTGATGCCAACATTCTGTGGGGGGCGTATCGCTTGCATCACTTCTCATCAAGCTTCTGGCTAGACTTGATACACAAGTATCTAAGTTTATCTGGCTCCGAAACAATACCTGGTATTCTTATCAATCAGCTGGGAGTGTTGCTGGAGACACGATCATCAGATAGCTTCACTCAGAGTATCCAAAGCAAAAGCTCCCTACACCCAACTATTCTTGGCCTGGAATCTCAGGAGCCTGCTGTGGTAGAGATGCTGAAGGGCTGTGCTGAATTTCAGACATCGTTGACCAAGTCGGACTTTCGGGTCAATAACCGTGAGTTCGTTGACCTTGACATCTAGTATTCTGAACTAACCTGATCAACAGCGGAGCAGTGGTTGCATGCCAGCCCCCTCGCCATTCCCCGAATTTCAATTGCTCTCCATGAGCGGCTCGATGGCCTCGATGGCCTCGATGATAACAAGCTTTCCACTTTACAAACACTTTCTTACCACTATGGACCCACGTACTTCAGATGCGGGTTTCTGGGCTGTTATCATCGTCGTTACGGCTTTAAGGCGAAGACAGGACGCCAAGCCCACGAAAAGAATCATCAGAAGCCATGGAACTGCAACTTCCCAGGCTGTCGCTTCGCGACTCAAGGCTTCATGTCACAGAAGATGAGAGATGACCATTTGAAGAATGGCCACTCACATGCTGCAAACTTCGGAACGTCAGGCGCTACCCCCCTTGTAAAGATTGAAGACGAAGAACTCCAACCTCTTGTCTTCGATTTGATCGAAACCAACAGAGTGGATATTATCACACCACTGGTGCCAAATTTGCGCATCTTAGAACGCACCGTGCAGATGGAGGTCGCAATCCACGCCGCCAGAATCGGTTCTCACGCAATCTTACAACTTTTCAACGACTCTGGTTTACTCACGGGAGCATTCTACGACAACGGTCGTCTAGATTGGGGCAGGTTTAGTGATCTTGCCGAACAGACTGTGCGTAGTGAGAGTATCAGCTTGTCTGAAATTCTGCTACACTGGGTTACGACCCTGGATTTGCGTGGAGGGCAAACGTATAAGTTCGAAGTAGCAGTGAAGGATATAACCGCAACCATAATTGCATTGGAGTCTGGGGATCTGTTGGAACTATGGATCCCAATACTAGCTTCAGGCTTCGGCATTGCTGGCACCTCTGAACAAGTTGCCGAAGCATTCACACTTCGGGGTCTTATAGGCACCAGTGGCAATATCCCAAGCCGCGAACACATGCTACTGGGGATTTGGGAAGAATTCAAGGTTTTGGATACAATAAAGTCGCAACAACGGAATAAGATTCTTCGAGGAATTGCTGAGACTAGCTGTTCCCTCAATTTGGCGCGTTATGCAATTCAACATGGCTGTGAAGTTGACGGCAAGGCCCAGTACAACTCTCGAACAGCCTTGCAATGTGCAGCAAGACAGACCACAAAACAAGCAGCTGAGCTCATCAGGTTCCTGCTCCTACAAGGAGCAGACCCTGACATACGATCGACGAATAAAATGATTGGGGACGAAAAGGGAGCACGGCAAATCTCAAAGTGGCTCGGGGTGACTTGGGAAGAGTTAGTTAAACAAACGACCGAGGAACGTCAGAAAAGTGAGGGAAAGGAAAGGGAAGTTTCCCAAAGTGATTGAAAAATGGGGCAAATATATCATTGAGACATCTTGCGTCATATGAAGAGTCCGGAGCTCTGATTTGGAACTCCATTTACATCTTACTCCTCCGAGCAAGCCACATTTCCAGCCTCTAAGAATAGTTAGTCCAAGGTCTGTATATCTTCGTGCGTGACTATATACCCTTGAAATCTCATTATCAATACGAATCTCACTGGAGTCGTTATGGACACGCCACGTATCCTGGATAAGCTGTGTTTTTTTAAATTGAATGCTTTGAACATACTACCCGGCTCAGTTAGCGCATGGTTACTATCTACGGACTTCAATGGTAGATGTAGGCTAACACGACTCACCTCCTCAATCGAATTGGTAGTAATATACTTGGTGGCAGTGACATCTCGCTGCTGACCTATTCGATGAACACGTGCGATCGCCTGCTCCTCCGCCATAGGGTTCCAATGAGGCTCCAGAAGATGCACATGGTTAGCCGAAGTTAGATCAATGCTAGTAAATGGTTATGTGGTCAGCATTCAATTACTCCAGGCGACTGAAAACGTACCCTTCTCCGCCACTACCAAGGGTGGTCAGCATTACAGTACAGCAGGGGTCGTTTGCAAATCTAGACAGCGCCTTCTCTCGTTGCTTGATGGAATACTGGCCATCAATCCTCTCGCATAATAGACCCGCCTGTAGAAAAGCTTTCTGAACAAGATCGAGCATCTTAGTCCAGCAACTAAAAACCACGCTGATTACTATTAGCAACCTGAGTAAGTTTTTGTTCGATACGAATACCTTTTCACCGGTAGATTCGCCGGCCCTGCTAAGCTTTTCGCTTGCTCCGATTGAATGTTGTGTATCAATTTCTTTACCTTTGCAGACGGTGATGTCTTGCGGTATGAATCAATACTATCATTCGGTCGAGGCATCGTCTGCAAAATTGGCCCTTGACATCTCTGCAACCTCCACACTTCAACGTCTGTAGCAGGTAAGAGGTCTTCTCCATGATCGCAAATCTGGCGAAGATTCTGGATTAGAGACAAAACATTCTTCTTTTCCCTACCCTTCTCTGGAGCGCTAGCAGGATAGTTATTAGGAGAGTCAGCAGCGTTTTTGGCAGCTTCGGACTCGAAGAAATCGTATAGAGCGCGGTCATATGAATTCAGGTCAATCCTTTCTTCGCAGACTTTGGGAGGGGGGAGTGCCTGCGAAATTCTAGATTTTGTCCTACGGAGACAGGTAGCTTCAACAAGGATCCGAAGCTTTCGAAGGCCTTCTTGCAGGTCATCTCGGATCTGGTTAGATATCCAATGATCAAATGCGGCCTTTGTATCAAGGGGCTTCATCTTGATAAAGGCAAGCAATGCTCCAATGTTATCAATAGAATTCACAATGGGAGTTCCCGTGAGACACCAGCGCCTAGATGACTGGAGTTCACATGCGGCCTGGAAGACTTGAGTTGACCTATTACCAATACGATGGGCTACATTCGTTAATCACATGAAGGAAGTGATAAGGTGGCAATACTGACATTCATCTAGAACGACGCGGAACCATTGCTCTGTGAACAACGGACCCTTTTTAGTCCACTCAGACCTTAAGGTCTGATACGTTGTCAAGACAATATCGCTGCCCCGGAACTGCTTGGCAAGAGTTTGTCTGCCAGGGCCATGATAGACGGCAACACGGATCTGACCTGGGACGATGTGGGTTTTTATCTGAGCTTGCCAGCCAGGAATCACTCCCACTATTAGTTAAGAGCCTCTCAAAATTTGTCTCGGGCCTTACTGCTCTTAGGTATGACAACCAAAGTTGTCGAAGGCTGAGAATTATTCCATTCAGCTTTCGTGTCCCTCAGCAAGTCCAGCGACCAGCAAATGAGGGACAACACGCAGAGGGTCTTCCCGAGGCCCATTTCCTAGAAAGATAATGCGTCAGTAATATGCTATGTAGAGCTGGGGTATGAGGATTCTCTGACATCAGCAAGGATTCCTCCGGCACAGACGGGCGGAACATCGACCCGATGCCCGGTTATTCTGTGGCGGTATTCTCTGTTTGTTCTTAAATCTCAATCTCCAGTAGATTTCATACTGATTTCATACCTGTCTTTTCCATTTGATGCATCCCGTGCAACCCAGAGCGAAGGGCATTGCGGACTTTCAACATTGGCGCATTCCTTTTCGCTCATAAACGTAAGAGCTTTGAGCTGATAGCTAGGTTGTATTAGTCGTCAATAGAAGAACAAGAAGGCAGCAGTGCTTACTCTTTCAGATGAGTCTGCAGGCGCGGACTTGGTTCAGTCGTGGGTTGAATGGAAAGGTCAGCCGCTGTGTCAAAAATACCAATGAGTTGGCCTTTCTTTTGATCATCCAGCGCCAAAGAAGCATTAGATGTACTTTCGTTGTATTCAATGGCAAGATCCTCCAACTGCGGCATACGGGATCCCGGAGTAACAAGAAATTGGGGATTAAAGTATTCCATCTCTAGCTCAAAATATTCGATGTCCCGAGGTGACGGATGTTGAAGGAAAAGTTGATTGTTAGATAAGAGACTTCCTATCTCAGTTGCTTCGTCGATATGACTAAGTATTGTGACGCGAAGGGATGCTGGTGCAGTCAATAGAGCGTTGAGCTTCACCGAAGCTCGAAGTAGCAAGTCTGGCGGAAACGAGCCATCCAGGACGCCCGCGTATGCATCCGTGTCTACCGTCCTCAACTTCAGGATGTCCCCACACTGCCGTATGTTGACCATGACTTCTGACTCTTGTCGATTCTTGAAGAATGAAGATGCCGTCTTCGGGGTTATCTACTACATGTTAGGGCCCGCTTAAAGCCATCGTGGAAGCTTACCGTTCCGAGGCAGACATGGTGAACTGTCTCAGCGACCAGTGCATCGCCTTCGGTATCAAGTCTCGCTTCGTCTTTACTTTCTTCGGTAGGTTCCAAGATACTGGCCGAGAAACCGTTGTTGCTCGGGAGCTGAGGAAACAATTCAGAGTCTGACAAGAGAAAATCTTCGAAATTATCACAAATGATACCCGGCTCCGGTGATTGCAGACGTATCCGTTTATAGGCACGTTCCATGTCTTGATCGTCCACATCCATTTTCGAGACCGCAAAGTCCACTGTGCGCGAATGCAATGTGATGAGATGAAATGTGAACACAATTATCGGGATGCAGCCCGAATTTTAAGAACGCCTTGAAAAATCGGCAGCTCTGTTTAACGCCCCGTTGATGCACAGCCACAACCAAGTACGCCTCAGCGTCAACTGCCTCGAAACCATTGGCTGCCTACTGGATAAAGCCATTGGGCCAATGAAAAAGATAAATTAAGATAAAACGTTAGTAAAATGTACTTATAAATAAGAGGGACATCAAGACTTATAGTGTAGTATAGTAGTTTCCACCCTGGCAAATATGGCTTTTATAATTATAACTAAAGAAAGAACCTTCTTTTTAAGCTACGGGTACAAGGAGCCAGCCCTTGTTTTAGATATAGACGACTTCATTCATTATCCACTATATCTACTTCTAAATAGAGGCAGAAGGTTCAGGTCGAGAGTGCTCGGTCATTAATCCTGATATGATTTAAGAGCTAGGTCTCAAGAGTCCGGGACCTGGAGGTCATTAGCATCTACATTAGAAGTGAAAGACAAAGAATAGCCAGGTAGACTTCTGCTGAACTCTCCTTCGATAAGAACAGGATCTGAGTCTTGGACTATGCGGTTTTCTGGACTGGGGCCATGGCTGAAAAGGATGGGCTGAGAAGATGGATGTAATCACCCACCTTATCTACCATACGCCTCTTGAGATGGGTTTCAATACCTCATCAGGAGGCCAATCCACCAGTCCGGATGTATTTTCCTTGTCGACAGTGAGACCCAGACAGGTGAGCCATACGCTTCATATCCGTACTTCATGCTCTGTACAGCGCCTTATGGAATTAGAAGATAGACTTGATCTATAGATATGGGGAATAAGAAGTGACATTATTTTATCAACACCCAGCCTAAGATAAAGCTCTGCCAGCCGGCTCAACTATCTAACACTTCTCCATTGCCATCCTTACCACCTTACGCTTTAAGTAATTCTGACAGAGGGAAGTGGCCGACCCTTAGCCTCCTTATGCGTTACCCGAAGCACCTCAGGGCATCTTTGCCGAACAACCTGCGGTCAAATCCCCAAGCGCTGGACACACATGTAAGTGACGGGCGCAGGCGCTCCAGTCGGAGTAACATGACAAGCCTAGAGCGCGGGGACGGCGCCGAGGGGTCAGATACACTATAAAATTAAGTCCTGGATGGATAGGCTGCGGTCAGCGATCATTGTTCCTCTTCGGTGCAGTTGGTAAAACTCAGGTTCTATCAGTTTGATATTGAGAAAGGCCATGTTTCTCCTCGGTCTCGGCGCCGAAGGCCGAGTGTAGCATGCCGCGGAAGTTATGGACTGATCGAGATCGATACCGTGATGCAGCGTTCATCACAACTTACCACCCTGGTTTACCACCTAATCAGGCACATGATACATTACCCCGCAATTTGTTGCTTTCTGTTGACAATAGATCAAGATATTCAAGTATTGCTTCGATGCCGAGGTTCTACCCCAGAGTAACGTCGGTGATGATCCATTGCGGGGCTATATGCAACTTCACAGCCCATCACTATATGTTGGGGTTCAGTCGGCCCGGTTGGAATGCACGAGAGGCCAAATATGGGCTTCACCTTGTAGTACTTTCATATTAGTTCCTGGATAGGTAGGTGACATAGGAAAAAAGACTATCGCTCCTCTATCCGTTGGATACACATCGCCGATTATACCCTCCATCCCGGCGAATGCCCTATTTCAGAATCTTCAATGTGACAATGAAGAATCACAAGTAGCCTCTTCGGACCGAACTAGCAATATCAAGTGATGCGGGGTGTTTAGCAAGACATTAGAGATACGGATAGAGCGCACTTTTTGTCTTTGAAGATAGATAAATAGCCAGCCACCTCCGCGTTGTTGACAGTCAACTCCATCTACAACAGAGCTACATAGCAACATTAACTCACCGACTTGGCTATCCATCGCCTGCTATAAAAATGTTGAACACAGCTTTCCTCACCTTTCTTTCCCTCATCCCATTGGCCATCGGCGCTCCAGCCGTTGACATCGAGGAGCGCCAAGCGCCATGTCAAAACGTACACATCTTCCTGGCCCGTGGTACTGACGAGCCTTATCCAGGTCGTCAAAGCTCGATTGTCTCAGCTGTTTGCAGTGGCTTGACTAGCTGTGGCTACGAGGACATCAATTACCCCGCTAGCTTCAATACATACTGCACTTCAATCTACGCTGGGATCACCGGCGGTCTGTCACAGATCACGGCATATGCGAATCGATGCCCCGATTCTAAACTAGTCCTGAGCGGCTATTCGCAGGGTGCTCAGCTCTTTGGCGACATGCTTGGTGGCGGTGGGGGTCAGAGCTTGGGGTGTACTCAGCAGTCCAGCTCTGCGCTGAATCCTGCGACTTCACCTGGCAACAAGAGTAAATATTTCTGCTTAATTCTTATGTTGTTGAAGCCTGACTGACTAATTTCATCTTCATAGTTGCTGCGGTGTTGTTCTTTGGCGATCCTCGCCACACTGCCAGCCAGGCCTACAACACTGGTACTGGTTCGTCACGAAACGGCGTAAGCATAATCATTGTGTCCTAGTAACGCCTGACAAAAGGCTGACATTGTTTTTGACAGATAAACCCTCGGACGGGTGCTCAACTGACCTCGCTTAACCGCTATTCCGACAAAATCCGATCTTGGTGTTTGGCAGGAGATAATGTGTGCGCGCAGGGAACTGATCCAGGTGCCCACACTTCCTACTTTAATGTGTTCTCTCAGGAGGCAGGTGCTTGGGTCAAGGCTAAGGTGTAAGGGTTCTCTGGTTTCTTCAAGTTTTTGGCTGCGACGAACAAACGACAGAGCTGCCCGTTGTGACATCAGCATTTACGTACATACCGAATTTCTTTCAGATTCCGTACACTTCTATGGGCATAAGCAGTACAGTAATACATATCCCGTATTTAGTCCTGGAGCAGTATATCTAGTAAGGGATTTACTTTGGGTCAGCTAGCCTAGGGCATATGCAGGACCAACCTCTTGAACAAAGCACTTGATACACGTTTAAAACAATTCCAGGCATACACCATGAAAAATGACCTGTATATTGGAATCGGGCGGTATCGCTTAGCTTTAGTAAGACCTAAAGCTCGACCACTAGCTTCTTCCCGCTCATGCCTTTGCCAATCATATCTACCGCGCCCTGAATTTCCTCAAGTCCTTTCCCAACAATCTCGGGATAGGGCATACACTTCATTGTCCCGTCTTCGAGGGCTCCCGGAAGCCAATCAACCCACAGTCTCTTCCCGGTCTCGGTCGATCCCAGAAGAACATGGTCATTGATCAGAACCTGCACACCGTCCGGGATTGTTCCAGGAACTGGTAGACCAGGAGGAAGTATAGTTCCCACTGATTTCTTGCCTTGGAGTCTGTCTGCAATTGTTGCACAAGCCGCGATAGCTGTATCTGAGTATACAGAGCAGTAAACTCCTGCAAGGTCGCCGACACCACTCAAAGTGTTTATGATCTCTTCTGCAATACCATCTTTCTTGTAGTTAAAGATGTAATCCACGTTCATCTCTCTCAGCAATCCGTGGTTATGCTCACTCGCAGTAGCCGCGACGATGTATCCAGCTGCTTTCACAGTCTGTATGGCATTAGACCCAACACTTGAGCTACCTCCCCAAACCACCACGACTTTCCCCTTTGAGTTCATCTCGGTTCCAGCCACGGGTAGATCGAGGCCCATTAAAGTTGGACTGAACAACATAGCAGCTGATGTTGTGAGTCCCATAGGAATGACTGCTGCTTCTGTGTAAGGTATACGATCTGGGATCTTGGCTACCATAGGCTCAACCATGATGGAGTATTCTTGGAAGGCCCCATACTTGTTATCGCCTTTCTGCCATGCTACTGCGTGCCCGACTACACGGTCACCAGATTTAAACCTCATTTGATCAGGCCCAACAGATACAACTTCTCCAGACACGTCGGTACCACTGACGTAGGGGTAGAACTCGGGCTTGATGACGATGCCGAGCTTTTGGACAGCGTGGTCGGCTGGGTTGATAGCAACGGCTCGTACACGAATGAGTATCTCATTACCGGTTGGAACATGAATTGGCGAGGAGGTAATGACCATGGGATGAGCCTTTGGGTGTGGCAGCACCGCCGATCGGTTCAGTCTTTCTGTAGTTGAAGACATGATTGGGAAGAGATTTGGTGTATAGTGGAGTTTAATAGCAAGATAAACCTAAAGGAATTAGTAATGAGAGTATTCAAGGAAAGACTAAAGTTCTTGGCGCTTTAATACACATTGATATCGGCATCGGTTGATAGTTTTGTTGGTTGCCCGGTCCTGGACATAAGATTATCACCAACCTTAACTCCGGGTATAGTTAGAAGCCAACTTCCCGGTTAGCAACAACATACATCATCGAAGAGTAATCGTTCTTTCTTATCGATAAGAGTGAGGGGGGAGGATTCTTAAGGCACAATTTGCTTAGAACCCCGTATGCTTCCAACCAAGCCCTCTCTCCTGCTTGGCTGAGTAGGGCGCCTTCAATGCCAGTTGGCTAAAAGCCTTTGGTTGCATAATTTGTACACTGCCCTGTAACGAACGATTTGCACTATGTAGTTACACAAGTCTGCCTTGCGCAAGGTCAAACAAAAATATCTATCGGGTTCATGAATCCGGATTGACTAAAACATAGCGGAATCGTGGCTTTCCGGCCTCAAAGTCAACGATAGCCTGGTTCGCCTCAGACATGGGACGCCTCTCAACCCAGGGTTTGATATCTTTATCCGCGACCAGCTGCAGCATTTCTTTGATCTCAGCTGGCGATCCGATGCCTGAGCCTGCAATCCTACGACGCGCCCCAGCGAGACTACTTGGTGGTAAGGGGAGTTGACCCTCAGGAAGCCCGACTTGGACGAGAGTACCGTCAAGTCGCAGAAGGCCGATATAGTCAGCGAGAGGCATCTGTGTCAGGCGAGTCAGTGGCAGATCAGCTTTGATCAAGTGAGGGGACTTACCTTGGGGGACGAGACAGTTGAGATGATAAGGTCGAGTCTCCGAGAATTCTTCGTCTCCCATCCCTCCTCGTCGGCAGTCGCGATATAATCTGTACATCCCAATTCCATAGCTTCCTGTCTCTTGCTCTCTCTGCGTGAGATACCAACAACCTCATCGGCCCCAAGCGCACGAGCAAAGAGCACAGCAAAATGTCCTAGCCCTCCAACGCCAACGATTCCGACCTTCTTACCAGGCCCAGCACCGAAATGCTTCAGAGGCGAATAGACAGTAACGCCACCACAGAGAAGCGGCGCTGCATACTCTGGTGCGACGCCCTCGGGGATTCGAAAGACGAAGTGGGAAGGGCATCGGTGATAACGAGCATAGCCGCCTTGCGTTTTGTCGCCTGTGGAAAGGAACTTTGAACCGTATGTAGGAGCCATGCGGGTGCAGTAATTCTCCTCTCCAGAGGTGCACTCATTGCACTTAGGCTGTTCCTGGGCGTCATCGCCCAACTTGCGATTGAGGCATGCGTCGGATTGAGCACCGACACCGACGATATCGCCGACTTTGATGCCCCCTTCCGCTTTGCTGCCAACGCGTACAGCGACACCGACGATCTCATGGCCTACCACGACGGGGTATGGGGCTTGACGCTGTGGTACAAAGACATTCGTCAGTGATGCCTCGTGTAACGATAAGCTTCGTTAAAACTTACCCATCCTGAGCGGAGGACGTGAATGTCAGAGCCGCAGATACCACAATGGGTGATGCGGATATCGACGTCAGTCTCCTCCCACTTCTTGGGCTCGTACTCTTGCCAAACCATATTCCCCTCCGCCGACTTCTCATCTTCTCCCATCCATCCCTCAAACTTGTAATCAGCAGGCATCTCTGAAGAATTATCTCGTACAGTAGTCAGCCTTGGTGAGTGACAGTGAAATCAAGTTCGGATGGCTTATCGGGCGGCTTGCATGTGCATTATATGCCAAAGAATGTTGACGTAATGAGACGTAATGAGGGAAGTTCCGTTTAAGAGCTTGGTTTCTCGTTGTTGCGGGGCATTCAAGACACGGCATGAGTCTAGATGATTGATTGGCTAGTGTGCGGCTCCGTCTGCCGACCCTGGTTCCGTCGGAACGCTAATGATATCTCCGTCGGAGTTGGTAAGCAAGTTGAGCCAATAGCGATCTCACCATAGCTCCCATCCAGGCACTAGACAAGGTAGCTAACGATTTTAAGTCAAACCTTATCGTTCATTCCTCACCTTGGGGCCGCCACGTACGTAGAGCTACAACAGCTATAAGAACACAGCTTCCAACCGCCCGAAATACTTCGGAACAACAATTACAATTAAGCTTACGCCTTTGACTCATCTCAGTCATCTAATCAAATATTTACACCGATTCTTCAAACATCTAGCTCTACAACTCATCACAATGTCCAAGCAAGACGATAAGACTCCTGTCCGTGACACAGCAGAAGATGACGCCTACTTCCCCTCACCCTTCTCCCTCACACAATATGTCACCGCCAAAACAGATTTCGACGGCGCAGATTATCCAAACAAATACACAGGCGGCAAATGGAAGATTCTCATGATCGGTACTCAGGAGCGCTATCTCAAAATGGCAGATGGCAAGTTCTTCTCCACGGGTAATCACCCTGTTGAGATGCTTCTGCCTATGTATCACCTCGACGCTGCTGGCTTCGATATCGATGTCGCTACGCTCTCGGGTGATCCTGTCAAACTTGAGATGTGGGCTTTTCCTAAAGAGGATGAGGCTGTCAAGTCGATTTATGACAAGTATAAGCAGAAGCTTCGGAGTCCGCTGAACCTGTCTGAGGTCTGGAATGGCAAAGATGGGAAGGGGTTTGATCAAGATACGCCTTATCTGGCAGTCTTCATTCCTGGCGGCCACGGTGTGTTGAATGGTATACCTTTTAGCAAGACAGTCGGCGATGTTCTTCGCTGGGCTCACGCCAATGACCGGTTTTTTATAACGCTTTGCCACGGGCCTGCTAGTATCCTCGCCGCAGACGTTGGGAAGCCCGAGGGTTCCAAGTTTATTTATGAGGGATATAGCATCGATGTGTTCCCTGACTCTCTGGACCAGGGTGCCAATATCGACATTGGCTATATTCCCGGCAAGATGGAATGGCTGGTCGGGGAGCGACTCAAGAAGCTCGGGGTTACGCCGATCAACAAGACCATCTCCGGTGAATGCCATCGCGACCGTCTGCTATTGACTGGCGATTCGCCGTTGGCTTCGAATAACTTAGGCAAACTGGCTGCCAAGACGCTGTTGGAGGAGGTGAACAAGTAGGAGCCCCGAGCACTGGGATGAAAGAAAAGTATTATGTAAAGAGGTTATCTAGGCTCTTATATAAAATTGAGAATGAATTTACTTCCCCGATGTGTTCAACATGATATACCTGGATTTCGGTGTACTGTGAATCTTTTAGAAGTAACCCAGGTCTCATGCGAGATTGAATAGAAGGAGAACTCACCCTGATTTCCATCACATGGATAGGCATCAGAATACATCATTTCCCCTCCAGAGTTGCGTGCAGATGTTTTTCGTCAAGTCTTGCGTAAATCCACTACCCGTGGATCTGACCTAAATGGAAGCCCCACACAGAGAATGATCTGCGCACGGCTGGATCTTGACAGTACACAAACGGCATAGTGGGGGAAATGAGGGGTATGGAGGTTCCGACGGACCTTGACCCTAGCGAGCACCCTATGAGCATTTCCGTCGGAGGCATCACGTCCAAGTCACCTCATCGTCACAGTGATGTCTGCGTCTGTGAGAAAAAGACAAAAAGTATCTTCTGCTTGTGAACGCTGCCGTAAGCGCAAGCTCGGAGTACGTGTCCTAGTGACCCCCAATCTCATAACTTGACTCGCTGAATAATTCGCAGTGCGATGCGGAGAGACCTTGTGTTCATTGCGTCCGCGCGGGTGCCCAGTGCGTACCTCGCGAGTCGACATCAGGAGACACTGGGGCATCTTCATCTGGCCAGACTGATGCGACGAATAGGCAGGCTCAGACTCCAGGGTCACCCATACTCCCAGAGTCCAGCATCGTTGACCTAAGTGTTCTTGTAAGTCTAGAGCCTCTCTGGCTTGGAATGGGTACTGAAACCACACCAAAATTACAGATGATACAAGATAGTGGCACAAGCCGGGATCTACGGCATGATACATCTTCACTACCTGGCGGAACGAAGCTACTCGAGGCCAACACCACGCTCCCTCACAAGCATTGGCGTAATGTGGTAGGCGTAGAACTACCGGCCGACCATATCCTGGAAGACTTGGTGGACAGCTTCTTTTCTTCGGTCAACTGGTTCATGATGGTCTTCCACGAAGATACCTTTCGCCGCAGGTATGCAGAAATGCTGCAACGGGCTCAAATCAAGTACCAAGATACGACATTCTACTGGACATGGCTTCTAGTCGTAGCGTTAGGTGCACATTACGCTGCACTCAAAGACCCCGAGGACCAGATGAGTCCTCAGCACCGACAGCTTTCTCGGGACCTCATAGCAGTTATCGAAACGCGGTTCCTGCAAATTATTGGGTGTCAGACGGTAGAAACTGTTCAAATATGTATCTTGCTTGGCAGCTTCATATTTTATACGCGGCCTACAACAGGACTGGGTATCTGTGGCATGGGAGTCAAGATCGCTCAGGTTATCGGACTACATCGTGAGAGTTTCTGGAAAGAGACATCTCAGCTAGCGCGAGAAGTCAAGAGGCGCACTTGGTGGACATTGGAAGTCTTTGACAAGTAAGTCGTATTCCAGTATCCGCGTGCTTGGAAGCTTACCACATCTCCACAATCAGATACGCTGCTGTGGCATTCGGTCGTCCCTGTATCATTGATGACTCCGACTGCCAAGTCGAGATGATCTCAGATATTGACATCGATGGCCACAAGCATGTCCCTGCTAGGCCACTCATCCTCTACCATCAACATAAGTTTCGTCTCTACAGAATCATGGGTGCGTTCTTAGGAAGGAAGCGACAGCGAAATACCTTTGAGTCCGTTGAAACAATCCATCAACGCATGGTGCAGTGGCGCCAGGAACTCCCCGATGTCCTGACTCTTAGCGGTCAAGAGCAGTCCAAGGACCCAAGTGCAGTAAAGCCAACTGAGCTCCATGCACTCACTCTCCAGCTCACCTACGACAACCTACAAATCATATTACATCGTACTGAAGTCTTCAAAGATGGCAACGATATCTCTTCTATATCGTCCAAGAGCAGTACTTCTCTTCAGCAGATCTTTACATCAGCCATGGATACGTCTGAACTCTCCCGCCATCCTCGCATCTTAGACGCCTGCAGAAGAACCCACGCCGACGTCCATGTTGGTATGACCATGTTCACAGCTGGTGTTGTTCTGTGCGCTATTTGTTTATCACAACCTCTTACTGAAATGGGGTCACGCGCGAAGACCGGGGTTATGCATATTACACGCATGTGTCGAGAGACGATAGCCGGCCTTTATAGCGGCCAGCTTGTCTCAGAGCAGAGCCTGGGTATCATCGATAACTTGGTTGAGGTTATGTTACAAAAGGAGACAGATATGATCACCGGACGAACGAGTTATACATGGCCCAATACAGCTTCTGCCAAGAGAGATACGGGATCGTCTGACGATGGTGGACCTAGAGCAAACAGAGCGATAGCGCCCAGACCAAGTATCGCATCTGGTTCAAATGAGTCCAGAAATGAGCGAGTGTTGGAGCCGATTCAAGAAGGTAAGCACAAGGCTGCTCTGACAAATGAACATATGCAATCAGTGGTACCGAGCTAATGAGACAATAACAGTCTTCAGACAGCATATATCCACACCGTCCGCTGGAGCTAATCTGGACCCACAAAGCTATGTCACGGGGAGTTACGGAAACGACGGAGACAATGGGACTCTGGGCACGTTCAATTGGGACGGCGACATGTCCGCCCTCGTGGATTCGGGACTTGTGGATGCTAGTCAACTGTGGTTATGGGCGGACTCCCTGGACTTTGACTCATTCAACGATCCGGCCTTAGGGCCAGCAGAATAGTACTTGAATATTTGGATGTACAAACAATGAGCTACCTCCAACAGCTTCACGGTAAAGAAATTGTTATATACTGATCAAGAGGGGCACCTGAACTAACAACTGCAGTGGGGAAATCGTGGAGACTATCCTACTATGGCAAGTGCCATAATGCTCAGCATTAGATATACCCTGGGTGCAACCTTGTTACTGATGCTTGAGGTCTGAGTCAAAGTTTGCGATGCTGTTACGGTCAATGTGGCACGTGTCGAGGCCGACAGAGTTGGTAGATCCTCAGCATTAGTCTGCGCAGGCTCATTTTTCGCCGACTGGAAGGGATGTCAGTGCTGATAGGATCGATGGCAATCGTTACGTGCTGTGCTCACCTGCTCCGTTCCGATGACAGACTCAAAATTGTCACATACTCCATACCCATACGCATTTGTCGTCGCAGCTTCTGTGGCCAGACAAGAAGCGTTCCCGATGAATTGACAAGTGTAAGCCTGCCGAAGCAACCTAGGCTGGCACTCGCAAGAGCTCAATCTCGACGTATCCGTATCTGAAACATACGGCAAGCAATCACTAAGTATATTCCTAGCCGTCTGACAAGCCTTGTCAACATCAACACACAGTTGCTCTGGATATGCAGTGTATTCTGGTGCTGAGGGCGTCGTCGGAGAAAATGTCACGTAGCTGCGGCAAAGACTTTCCCAAAGCTCTATGCCTCTATCGAATGTGTCTTGATAGTAATTACCCCGATAGCAGAGCTGTAACTCATTTTCACAGCTGTCTAGTGTCAGCGATGAGATGGTTAGTGGTGGCTGAAGCACTCACTTGTATAGAGAGTCGAGGTATTCTTGGTTACAAAGGCATTTCTGCTTTCCGGGTCGGTCGATTACAGTCGCGCAAGCATTTCCGGAATTGAGAAACCCGTTGCAAGCTGGGAACGAAGTGATGTCTGACCCAGCTTCGCAGATCCAGCTCGTGGAGATTGTCTGGGCGGTGCAATGCTGGAGAAAGTATGCGAATATTATTTGAGACTTCATGGTGAGTTATCTCAGTTATGTATGTAGAGAATGATTAAAAAAAGGTCTGTTCTGGGCGATGTAATCCAAGAAGGAAAGTCGGGGTACACATAAGACTGAGGGGATGTCTTAGGTTGGAAGCTCATCCTCCCACTTGTTGTACCACCAGGAGCCATGTGAGCGGTTTGCGACAAGCCGATGTCTTTTACTCTGGAATCTTATTTGGTTACGAAATGACAGCTGAAAAAGTGACAAGCCATTATCACCTTCGGCGATGAAAGATGGTGTGAAACTCGTGCAATCTGATTGGCAAATGAGCCCCCTAAATCCAGCCTCACCAATATTTCTAGCCATTTTGGGCTTACGTATCAGCTTCTCGATGAAACCAAAATCACCTGAGAAACTTGCATCCGATGCAACATTCATTTATGAGTAGGCACACTGGTCCTCGCAGTCCAGGTCAATATTTCAATTCGTACTTCAATCACCATGCGTCACAATGCCACAAATCACTGGAGTTTGAACACCATATGGACATCTATATTTCAATGTAAGTACTTTGGAATGTTTCTATATTCATGGTCTCTATTTTGAAGCAACGAAACAAGAGGTGATCATGTCTGACAAAATACTACCAGTCTTCCGCGGCGTGACCGCGTCTGTGATTGGTATCGTCAAAGGCTTAATAAGTACGATCAGAAACAAATATCATGCATACAAGAACAGAGTCCCTCCTCAAAGACCACCGCTACTTCTCACAGAATGGGGGATGGCCCTTCAGCTTCTTTGCCAGGTCGCCATAATTACTACCATCTCTGTACTTTGGCATGTATCAAACACAAACAATGGACTGGCTACTGTCGGAGACAACCCTGACCCCTCATTTGACTCAAGAGGATTCCATGCTCCTCCAATCCTTAGCTCCTCTATTGTTTGGGCCGCTATCCCGGCGTGGATCATGTCGGCTTATTCTTCTTTATGGTCCGCAATGCTTGATTCACTCAAAAAGGTCTATCTTCTACTTGAGCTCGATACAGAGCACCAAAGACCTTACCCAGGCGTTGAACTCTTCAAAAAGATTTGGAAAAAGCTCTTTCGTCATCAATCCTCTCAATCCCAGTCTACCCCACGGACAAGGGGCTCTACGATTGAAAAGACCCTGTTACTCGATTACGGGGAGTGGCCTGTTATAAATGGCTTCCGGGCCATGTGGACGGGCCATGTTCTTTTGGGTATATGTCTCATCTTACGCGCAGCTCTCTGGACTGCAGGCGGCCTCACCGCGGCAATCTTTGCAACAACTCTAGTCCCTTCCGAGACGCCCGTCACTCTCTATAGTGTAAAGAGCTTTGACGAATATCTTGGCTGGGACGAGGGCAAGGGTACTGGCAACTCATCGGTAACGCCAGCATTCGACATCGTGAGTGCCACGGTTCTAAGAAGTGGAGACAATTATCCTTGGACGACAGATACACATTCTTTCGTGCCATTCATCCCAGTTTCGAAGGACTTCCTTGGAAACTACACCTTTGATACCGAGGCATACTCCGCGAATCTTGACTGTACCATCGCCACAGAAGAGGATCTAGTCAAGATCAAGGGGGTAAGACTTGATCTTGAGGAAGGTGATGACTTGGATTCTGCTCAAATCCGTTTCGGCTTTAAGCACGAGGGCTGTGATGTCGACAAGTGGTTCACTCTTACCAACAACACCCTGCAGTACGCGAGAACCTGGTCTGCCGACTGCGGTTTGAGCAGCGGCCGAGCAAGATTCGGAATATTCTCAGGGAGCTACAACGCAACCGAACGATTTCACCTTTCCAACCTTACGGTTGTGACTTGTCAGCCTCTGATATACAAGTCCAATATCACGCTGGAAATGTCATTTCTGAACGACACCGCAACTCCCAAGGTGATCAAATTTTCAGAGACCAATAAAGAGCAGTTCTGGCCATTTTTCATCTCCAGGTGGCTTCGGGATATCCCCCGGTACTCACTCTTTGATCCCACTATATACAATGATATGGATACCTTTTCGCGTCTGGTCATCGGACATGCCTCCGGGGAGGCAACTCTTGACACTCTGCCGGAAAAACAAAAGATTGCCAATTCCTTCAATGTCATCTTTGCCGCCCTGTTTTCCAACTTCGTGACATTGGAAGGTTACTCCAGTGCACAAAGACGCGAGGTCGCCGGTACTATGTCCCGGCTGAGGCTTCGGTTGTTTGTGGTCAAGTCTGCTGCATTGGCTACAGTGGTTATCGTTGCCGTCACAATTGTCACCACTGTCATTCTGGCAATTCACTTACACCGCAATCGGCATATCACTAGTCTGTACATAGACCTCTTACTGGGCACCGCAATACTGCTACGAAATGGTAACACTAGCGGGCTTGATAGCTACTTGAACGACCATGTAGTATCGAGTAATGCCCACAGCCCCGGGACCTATGGGACTAATCTTGTGAAAGCTGAGAAAAAGAAGACTGATCTAAAAAGCTGCGTAGTATGGGTAGAGGGAACACCAAGAACTTTGCACATAAAGCGGCCCTGAGACGGAATCGGCAATGCAATTACTAGAGGAATATCAGCAATCCACCCGTGCAGGATCGCCTGGCTTGAGCTGCGGTATCTTGCTAGTAAAAGTGGAACAAGCCAAGGCCTATTGGAGCATTGTGATAAGAATAGTGAAGTCAGCCCGCATGAATATCCCGATTAAAATGCATATCTTCCCTCACATTCTCAGTCATTACTATACCGATGTCAAATTCCTTAGTTACATGCTTCTCCTGCATTGCAGTCAAGTAACTGAACAATATACCCAAGACCATCGTCCCACATGCTCATGGCACATTCCCATCTCATCATAGCTTATCGAGCCATTTTACATCAGGCGGCAGCTCAAGTCTATTAACCACCAACTCGATAGCCATCCCTAACTTTCCAGCCATATCAACGAGATCCTTCGGCGGTATGGTGTCGATCTCTGATGTCCAAGCAATGTACCTGAGCGACGGGAATAACTCCTTGTTAGTGAGCAATGCCTTGATCAGTTTGTAATCATTAGGAAGTAATATTGCTTCTGGGTCACAGTCCTCATCAATTTCCTCATCAAGTTCCTCGTGTGACCAACATGGACCAATTTCCTGCAGGAACAGAACCTTGAGGTTGGGCGGGATATGATCTTTGAGCATTTACAAGAAGTCGAGATCCTTCTCATACCAATATGGACCAAACAATGCTCTAGGAGGGATAGCGAGATATTGCAGCGCTGTAAAGTCTGCGAATTTCATGCCCGGATTGTTGAAGCAAAGGCGATCCATACAATCCCACCAGAGCTCAAGTATTTGGAGACTGTTTTTACACGGCTGGAGGAGTTGGGAGAAATCTGGGGGATCTGAACGTGCTGCTACATAGAAAGGATGGTGAAACTCCAGATGCCTCAGCGACTTTGCGTTCTTGAGGAATTTCTTGAGGACCTCGTATGAATAGTCGCCGGCATGAAGGTAAAAGGAGTCGAGATTCTCAAAAGGGAGAGGTCGGACAGACGGCCGCCCTAATTCACGGATGCGGACTTTCTCCAGCTTGAGAGTTGTGAGGCTTGGGTGGGAGAGCAGTGGAATATCATTCAAGGTCATCCCGTATGTTTCGCGAGGATTGTCCTGTATGAAATTCACTGGGAACTAGTTAGCTGTCGCCATTTCATCCCGCATCGCGACAGCTGAGCTTACGTGTCTTCAATTTCGGTTTGGCAACCATGCGACTGTTCAATTCTGTCTTGCGTCCTTCATCCAGCCGTGAAAGCGCGCTTGTACGGAATCTCAAGTTGAGGCCTTCTAGATTTGGCATGTCGAGAGACAAGAGTTTCCGGAGATATTCCGCGTCTAATTCGTTGACATTGAAGTGGCTGATGGTGGGGAGGTCCTCGGGGTGATGGTATAAGTCTCTGTACACGTCTCTTGTGCATGCACGGTTTTTCGTGATTGTCATTCTTCTGTATTTGACCTTTGGCGTCTTTGGCGCCCTTGGCTTCCTGGTGGGCGCTTTCGCTTTACTTTTCGGCATGGTTGACGGATTGGAAGACATTGTGGATGTGAATATGTGACTGTCGACCCGCGAGTTCCTTTCTCTCGACGCGTGATTAACTGCGTAGGGATCAGAGGCGAGTACAACGTCGCGACGCGTGGAGAAAATCATTCGCTCTAAAATGTCATGACATAATCTCTCAGCTTTCTAACCAGATGTGACTTAGTGTAATTCCAAACAAGCGACGCAGGGATCTGGTCAACCAACAAGTTGTCTTTCATAGTCACTGAGCGTAATTATATCTATTTATTTCCTCAAGGTAGCTCTATACTCATATGTTCAGTAGCTCTCTTGAATTATTACTTAGATTCATCAACCGAGTCTTCTACCGGTGCGCCGGGTCATGCCTATCTACCCCGCGTTGGCACTGCATTTTACCACTAACCCAAATATGGGTAAAGAATCTCAACCTTGATCCCAGACACGATAAGCCATCAATTAAATACTGGCCTTCTCCCCAATTCTATAATCATTCAGTCTCAAACAGCGCGAAACTATTTCTACAACTACTAATCAGACTTCCAAACAAACATCATGTCAAACACAACTGGAACACCTGCGACATGGGTAGTGGTTGGTGCTTCGCGGGGCATCGGTCTCGAGTATGTCAAGCAGCTCCTTCAGGCAGGACACACAGTGATTGCTGCAGCTCGCAACCCTGGTGCATCAGGACTATCGTCAGTGGTTAAAGCTCACGGCAACCCTGAAAATTGTATTATCGAGCAATGCGATGTTACAAATAGCGAAAGCATCGATGTAACCCCAACTTGCCCTTCCAAGTCATTCATTATCGTATCTAACAGCCTTGTGAATAGGCCTTTGCTGCCAGAATGAGCGAGCTTGTAAACAAGGGAATCAGACTCGATAATATCGTCATGAATGCAGGTGTTCTCAGATACCCCAATCGAGCAACGGAATTGTAATGATCCATCAACAATCATTACCCTAGACGTACAATTACTAACATGAGCAGATCTTACGATAACTTTAAATTCCACATGGAAACCAACGTCATTGGACCCATCATTTGCGCCCAGAAACTGGTCAACTTAAGCCCCGATAACCCCCCCTCCAAACTGATCTTCATCTCATCTGACTCCGGGTCAACCACCAATTTCTTAGCACATGAAGATGGCTTCGCAGCATATTCGGCGAGCAAAGCTGCACTAAACCAAATGCTGAGACATATGGCGGAGGAGTTGAAACGACGCGGGGGCAAGTGGGCCGAGATATGTGTTCTGGCTCTCCATCCTGGCGAGGTGCACACGTGAGTGTTCCCTCCTTGAGCACCGAAACCTGACTGACCATGTCTAGTGATATGAACTCGGGCGAAGTTGGTTCCTGGGATGTTGGAACGCTTTTGGAGCCTGATGAGAGTGTCTCGGGCATGCTCAAGGTGATTAGTGAGAAGAATCACAATGATACTGGCACATTCTGGTGCTGGGATGGTAGAGTAAGTTTGTCGTTCTGGTGTGAGGATCATACTAACAATACATAGGCTTATCCGTGGTAACGAAGGTCAGTCAAATTGGAGGCCATTGTTAATAATGCTTGTTACGGGGCTTGTAAACTTCCACGACTCAGAGTTTATGTTCATTTCATAGAAGCAACCACCAAAGCAAACCTGCTTCGTACTATACTAGTGTTGATCACCTTCATATGGTACGAGGTTTCTTCCACGCTTGGGTAGTTTTACATAGTTAGAACAAAATTGTGCTAGGGTTCATTTCCAAGATAAACTGGCAGCGCAGGTAACACCATACTGTTCTCCCCCGAATCGTCATAGATACCGTAAAGCGACAGACAGTTTAGTGTATCTTTTAACAACTTCCTTCCACTGACTCCCGTTTTCTTGGCTCCACTGTATGAACTACGACTGTTTGAGGAACAGTCCAGAGTAGACGCTCTCGATGATATAAGATTCATTGTTTTGACGACCGTACCTAGTAAAATAACTTTTAGGAACCCGAGGTCTTTGGATATTTACCCGTATGACCCCTTGATCGATAGACAGCATGTTTGGGGCTAATTGATCTAGAAGGCTCACGGCATCTTTGAACCGATTATCTGAAGCTCTTATTGGTGGGTTTTGCGAATTTGGTCGTCCCGAACCATTGGGTCGTTTCATGAACCCTGTCATCGGGAGACGGAACCCACAATGAAATGACCTTCATTAATATCCGATCATTCTTCATCAATATCGAACGCTAGTTTGTGGACGTACGCATGGTTTTCTTGTAGCTGGCACGGTCCAGGTGAATATTCTGTGATTTAAATAGAATCGGAGCCCCAGGTTGTAGATCTTTAGTGTTTCTGTCGTTTCCGTTTGGTCCCATAGCTGTCATTCTTTTGCACGTAATTTTATTTATCTACACTCTTTTTCTTTTACTTTCACTATGCGTCACTCTTTTATCTCGGCATTGATTGCCGCTTGTTCCGCCATCCAAGCTGCCGCGCAGCTGAACGGCAAGGTCGGACCTCTCACTACTCGTTCAGCAAAGGCTGCCGTCAAGACTTGCAACATTGTCGACTATGGTGCGAAAGCGAAAGCCAAGACCGATAATGGTCCAGCGATCCAGAAGGCTTGGGATGATTGCAGAACTGGCGGTGGAGAAGTCTATGTTCCAGAGGGTGACTACGGTATGGGTACCTGGGTGGCATTGACTTCTTCGAAGCCCATGTCATTTCGTCTTGATGGAACTATCTATCGTATTGGCACCGATGGAGGCAATATGTTCATGTTCAAGCACCTGGAGGACTTTGAGTTCTACAGCAGTACCTCCAAGGGAGCAATCCAGGGTTATGGATATGAGTTTCACAAGAGTATGCTCCAAATATGGCCTTGACTCTTGTTCAAGATACTGACTCAAATTAGAGGATGAATATGGCCCTCGCATCCTTCGCTTCGCCGATGTCAAGAGCTTCTCTATCCATGACGTTGCTCTAGTCGACTGTAAGTATCGCACGCCCCAATCAGCGACAAAACTGACAGAATGAAGCGCCCGCATTCCATTTCTCCATCGATACCTGCTCCGATGGTGAAGTGTACAACATGGCCATCCACGGAGGTAACCGAGGTGGTCTCGATGGTATTGACGTTTGGGGAAGCAACATCCAGTAATACCCCTTCACATTTCTTAGAAGCTGAGTTGTGCTAACGTTCTTTAGTATCCACGATGTTGAAGTCAGCAACAAGGACGAGTGCGTCACCGTCAAGAACCCCTCTGACCACCTCTTGATCGAGAATATCTTCTGCAACTGGTCTGGAGGTTGCGCCATGGGATCCCTAGCCACCGACACAGGTACCAATTCCTCTCGTCTCATTTGCCAATTAGTGCTAATCTAGATAAGATATTCACGATATCGAGTACAACAACATCTACACCCAACGTTCCAATCAGATGTACATGTTCAAGTCCTACGGCGGCAGCGGCACCGTCAACAACGTTGCTCTCAAGAACTTCGCCGGTCACTCTAACGCCTACACACTCGACCTCGATGCCCAGTGGAGCTCAATGAAGCCCATCGCAGGTGACGGTATTCTCTACTCAAACATGACCTTCTCCGGCTGGTCCGGCACTTGCGCCGATGGTCATCAGAGAGGACCCATCAAGTTCAACTGCCCCGCTTATGTCCCCTGCACTGACATGCAGGTCGATGACTTTACTGTTGGTAGTAACAAGGGCGATACAGTTGAGCACGTTTGCAAGAACGCTTATGGATCCGGAGCTTGTCTTAAGAAGGGCGATGGTGGTGCTTACACGACTACGCAGACTGTTGATGCTGCCAGCGCTGCCACTCCAACCATGGATGGAGAGCTTGAGAATGGTCTTGGCCTTACTGTGTCTATTGCGATCCCTACTATCCGGCCTTCTTTCTTCCCTGGTGTCGCTGCCATCAGTCCCCGCATGGCTGACGCAGGCAAGGCTCAAGCTACCGCTCGTGTAGAGACTCCCGCCCCGGCTGAGGCCGAGACCGTCGCCGACACTTCTGATGTAGCTGATGTAACTTTCCCCATCAGTACTGTTGCTTCTTCGACTACCTCCCTTACCGTGCGCGAGGTTACAACTGTTGCTACTCCTACAACTTCCGTCGGCGCGACCAGCAGCCTCTTCGCCGAGGAATCTTTTAGTGTCGAGACTTCTGTAAAGGCTCCCCCTTGCAAGGCAAAGAAGCCTTTCTAGTAAGATGATAGCATAAACACGGTATTACTTGGTTCTAGTATCTCAAGCATAAACATCCTAGATAAATTATATTGCACTAAGAATACATCATGCGGCTGATGATGGCTAAGCTACGCATAAATGTCCTCATTCCTTTTCTTAAGCCGTCTTCGAATGACAAGAGAGCCATAGACTGTCGCCAGTGACGAAATCAAGGGTAGAACAATAAACAGCCCAGTAAGAGCGGCGCATAGAATTATCGCAAATATAGCGAAGCCAAATGCTGCTTGCTGAAGATCATGATCTGGGCTATTCGAGTGTGAAGTTAATGACAAATTGAAAGCCGACAGAATAATAACAATGATACCAAATGCTGACACTGCGTTGTTGTACTGGTCCATGTAAGGTACATAGCTCTCGGTCAAAGCATGGGGGAAGCCTTGAAGAATGCTGGATATGGAAAACTTGTAAGGCGAATATCGGTAAATTGTATCGAGCCGGTTCAGTCGCAATTCGCCGTATTGGAATCGTTTATCCATGATATTGGAGTCCTTGGGATTGAGATTTGGTAGTATCGTACGGGCAAAATCCGACCAAGCTCGATAGTCCAGGTTCTCATTGATCAGACGAGATTCTTGCGCCACCTGAAGATCATGCCCAAAGCGAATAAGGCCACAATACGAGTACAGAAGTCCACAGGCAGCTCGGTGCAATTGAGGATCACACGATATATTGGCCTCCCAGAAGTCGTAGTTGAGGAGAAAGTCCGGTAGTGGCTTGATGAAGATTCTCGACTTGGCCCAAACGAGATGAAGATCCAGTTCCTCTGCAATCACTATCTCGCGGCGCAGGAACTTCTGGTAGTATAATGATCGGGGAGCTCCATGCACGGCGATGAGCCATAACATCTTGCGTATGGCATTGAATCGGGAGAGATCGAGAAAGGCGCAGAGAAATCTATGCACCTCATCTCTATCCTCATATCTCAGTAGCTGTAGTTCCCTTGCCAAGGGAGATATGTCGTTGAAGGCTGCAGGGAGGACTAGGTCATCTTGAGAAACCAAGGAAGAAGTTGGTGGGAATGGGGGCCTATATGCTGGCGATGGAATCTTCTGGTCGGATTTACCCATTTGGAATATAGTAGAGTGACAGGTGCGGGTAAAAATTAGAGTTTTAATAAAGTTGGTTCTTGGAAAGCTTGTCTCGGAATCTTGGAGGATGCCCAGCATGCCAAGTGTGCCAATGACTTGATATTTATGGTTTTTAGACTTGTAGAAAGCTGACCAGACTATGACTCTATGGTTATGCAACAACGTGTGTCGTGTTACGTTGCCTGGTTGTACCTACTGACAAGCATTTAATTAGACTAGTGACTGAAGGTCACCCGCTAGCGCACAACTTAGCGCTGTTTGAGTTGCGCCTACGTACTATGTCTGTCATGATGCTATAACAATGATAATACCCCGCAGATAGAGCCATTGGTATGCTTACGGCCAGGGAGAAGCATCTTACAGATGCGCTGCAAGGACATACTCCCACATGGCAAGGCAACACCAAACCTTAAATATACACCTTTGTGATTTTTATTTCGAGCTAGGGTGGCGTGCCGACGACTATCGGACTTGACATGAAGACTTGTTGATAAATATACTGAGACCATAGCTCTAAGGAAAGCTGTAATTTTTGAGTTGACAGTCCCCACTGCTGACGGGTCACATCACACGCCTCACACACGTTGTCTTCATATCAGCTTTCAATATCAATGTATTCTTTTTTCTATGCCATTATAAGCACATTGGTATTGGACGCGATGCAAGCGCCAGCTATCAGATCTACATATTCCCTACACGAAACGACACTCTTATAAGATGTCCCGAGGGATACTGCACACAATCAGCTTGGCAGATCTTGTCAGGACTGAGTTTCCACGTGCAAAGATAAGCCTGTACAAAGCCTCCACAGCCACGCTTGAACATGTGCGCATATTGCTCCAGCGCCACTGCGGTAAGGTTAGGGTTTTAAAAGAGGCTTTAGCCTCCAGGCCACAAGTCATATAATGCGTGTTATTTAAGACTTGTGCCTCAGAGCTTATTCCGAAAGACACAACTTAGCGGGTTATTTGCGAGCAACAACAAGGTTCGTTCGCCTATCTAAGTTTTCTATACTCACACAAGCTCTAAATATTGTCTTTCAACACCTGAACCTACTTGGAATATTTCAGCGTGTTGGCTTGATCTGTCTCGTTGAGATGTTATAAGCTTTAACTCTCAAAACCTTAGACAGTACTCCAAAATGCTCAACCAATCGTCCCAGCATAAAGTTCAAGTTCATGAAAACTTATAAAATGGCTTATTCAATCGACTGGGTTATAAGAAGCTCAAATGTATCCGCCAAAATGAGATGATCCAACTCAGTACCCCATAAAGCCGGTATCTTTGGCCTGCCGACAAACCTTCCACGAAATCACAACAAGCGATTCGAATCAAACATGGCAAATGAAACAGGGTCTCAGATTGTGGACATTGTCCCAGATGGCGATGTCATTCTGGTAGTCGGACCCGATAAGACCAAGCTCTGAGTCAAGTCCATGCTATTGATGGCAGCCTCAAAACCCTTCTCAACCATGCTTGGGCCAAACTGGAAAGAAGGTCATGACATGCGACAACACGATGGCTCTCATGAGGTATTGCTGCCGGACGACAATGCTACCGCAATGACAATCATATGCTCTGTCATTCACTTCCAGAACGATAAGATCCCACAGACCCTCCCTGCTAGCGACGTCCTCGCCGTTGCCCTCGCCGCAGATAAGTACGATTGCCTGAACGCCATACAATTAGCCCAAAAGGCATGGCTTCGGGAATTAAAGGTAAAGTCGGAGGACCTTATGCCTCTTGCTGCCGTGGCGTACCTCATCCGGGATGCCCAAGCCTTCAAGGAAATCACTGCAGCATTGGTCCTCAACCATTACGGGTCTTATCTTGATCTAGCTGGGGAAGACGTTGTATCTATCATTCCTTGGGAGGTGTTATGTGAGTACTGCGGTAATAGTATAGACACGTAACTAACATGCTCATGAATAGACATGCTGGAAGAGCAAAGAGGCGTCGCGAGACTGCAGTTAGCAAGTATTCTTATCAGCGGAGTCAACCTTGGGGACTGCGATTCTTGTGGACGGACAGCCAAATATACTCATGCATACATGAAAAAGTTGTTTTTGGATGATCTTTGGCCTGCCAATTTCTCCAAAACGTCTATCTCAATGGCGCTACAGAAGGCGGAGATGATGTCTGATCCGGTCCCTCGGGGAAAAAGCCATCCTTGCGACAGAGCTCGCCACCACAGTGTTCCGCAATATCGAATTTACCGCAACGTTGGTATTGAGGGAGTAAAGAAGAAAATCGGGCTTTGCCTTGAATGCGTTCAGGGAGGGAGCAGCAAGTTCGAATGCAAAGAGCCATCTCATAGCTCTTAGGAGCAACTAATATATATTCAAGAAATAATAATTATAGTCACATACAAATCTGTAGTGTCAAACTTGACCTTGTGACGAATATGTCTCACAAACTAGACGGAATTTTAAAGTTGTTCGAGGCTGACAGCTCCGCCGGGCTTAGCGGCCTCCGCAATCAAAAGCGCGAGGCCCTCATGGTAACATGCCTTACAAGAATAAAACCATTCCAACTATCGCAGTCATCGCGATCCACGTTGCAAGATCAGATTTGTGAGCTTCTGAAACAACCACTGATGTAGCATAGGGCGCTCCGTTGGACTCTGAAGGAACTTGGCCCTGGTCAAGAGGTGATGATTGAGATGGAAGTACTGAGCTATCATGTTGAGAAGTAGGAACGATGCTTGCTTCAGTTGTCAAGCTCGTTGGGGATTCTGGCTGAGACGGATTCTCTGGCGAATTGTTGTTGGACTCTGCCGAGCCTTGAGCTGGAATAGATGGTTGCGGCTTCCCGTGTTCCGGTTGATCACCCCCATATGATCCTGCAGCTGAAGTAGGGTTCACGGCCTGGTGCGTCTTGTAGCTGGGATACGATCCCTGTATCCCTGTGGCTGTGGTAGGGACCTCGGGCTGGCCGTTCTTCGAGCCAGGCTGTGAACCTCCTGTAGGCTTTACCGCAGGGTGACTGCTGCCACCAGCGTCGGTTTGATGCCCTCCAACCCAGCCTGTAGGATATTGAACAATCGGGTGTGTATAGCTCGCACTGCCAGTCTCATAAGCAGCCTTTGGAACTGTCAGGGTAACAACATCTCCTCCGTGAGTACAAGCAACAGTTGTCATATCCACTGTTGGGTACACCTGGTCCTTGCACCCCCAAGGACTGTAGAGGAGGGTAATCGGAACACATGTTGTGATTAGAGATGCGGGGTTGCTTGGGTTGACGGTGGTATAGGTAACAGTGGTTACCGTCTCGGCAAACTGAGTCTTGGTGTAAGAATGATTGACGGTCAAGGTCGAGTAAGCGGTGTGGATGGCAGTTGGGGTAGGAAGAGATGTTGGCAGGCGAGTTTCAGATGCAGCCTCCGTGGTGGTAGACTCAGAGACCGAAATCGTTCTTGAGCCAAGACCTCTCGTTGTAAAGGAGGAGAGGGAGTAAGATGAGCCTGTTTGACTGGAGTGTGAAACCCCACTTGTTTCAGAAGTTGTCTCATAAGCGTGAGTTCCCGTAGCCTGTGAAGAAGAAGAAGAGGGAGGTGCAGAGGACGAAGCAGATGAGACATCAGAAGAGGACGAAAGCTTCTTGCGATAGAGGGTCAAAAGATGATTAGGCGCTATCGCACGACGGTGAAGTTTTCGTCCGCTGCGGAGAATACCTCCGCAGAAAAGAGTGTGATCTCCAGGGCAGGGGAGATCGCATCGTGCATCAGCGATAAATTCTGCATCATCGAGCACATCGGCTTTGTAACAAGTCCTTGTAGACATTAGCTTATGGATTCGTAGGTCAGATATGAACAGTCAAAGACTTACTCTTGATAGACACCAATGTACTCGCTTCCGAGAGCCAAGTCGACACACTTTCGGGTAGTCATGTGTGGATCAGTTGCTACCTCTTTGAAGGATGGATAGCCCTCCATGGACTTCAAACAGCCTGTGAAGGTATATTCACCAAGGGCAGGAATGTTGCTAGCAGAAGGAGCTGCTGAGGTCGAAGGCAAAGCAGAGCCTTCGGATGTGGACTGGATCTCGGTTGAAACACGGCTGGTATCACTCAAGCTCGATCTTGTTGCTGTTGACTCGATCACAGTAACTGAGTTCGTAATGGCTGATGTCTCACTCTCCGCGGTCGATGTTTCTTCAAGTGGTGTCTTGGTACTCAGCGTCTCAGTGGTCGACATCACGATGCTGGCAGTATCGGTGTGCAACGAGCCTTCAGTTGTTGCGGTTGTGGTAGGGTCCAGAGAAGCTGACTCTTCGGCTGATGTAGATACCAATTGCGTATCCGATGTAGACTCTGAGACGGATTCTGTAGATAGCGATGTAGCATCTGTTGACCCAGATGCTGACAGTTCAGTTGATAATGAGATAGCCGCTCCTGAACTTGTAGCTGATGCCGTTGAAGCTGATTCAGACTCCGTAGTAGACTGAAGTGCAGAGTCCGATGTAGTGCCTGAAGAAGCGTCTTGCGACGATGAGAACGATGAGAACGATGTTGGTGGTGACGATGTTGTTGGTAGTGAAGTGACTGCGTCCGAGGTTCCAGCTAACGTAGTTGTGTATGATTGCGACTCTGATGTGCCCGCTGACGATATCTCTGATGATATCTCTGACGATGTCTCTGACGTCAGTGCTGATGTCGATAGTGACATAGTTTCCTGGGATCCGGATGACACCGGCGCTGACAAGGTTGTGTATATCGTTGACACTGTAGACTCCGAGGTGGATTCGATAGATGCAGAAGTCTCTGAGGCCATAGAGGCTGATGCTTCAGTTGACGTAGCCAAAGCTGTTGTGGTTGTAGATTGTTCGGTTGGAGCTTCAGTTGTAGATGCTGCAGCTGGTCGAGATGCCACTATACCCAGATCCTTGTTGAAGTCGCTCATGAAACCATTGAACCCATCGTACAAGTAACATTCGTTAAAAGAGGTGTCGAATGTGACTGCGCGGCAAGCCAAGTTATCAACGCAGAATTCCATGCATTCTGTCAAGCTGTGCAGCTGGGCGCTGTAGTCGACCTCATTACCGCCCGTTGCTTGCTTGCCGCAAAAGATTGTGAATTGCACACCGTCGATGTAGGTTGGGTTATCGAGTTGATTGCAAGCTGTTGGTCCCGACGCGGCAGATGTTGTAGTTGTAGGTGAAGATGTCGTTGATGATTCAGATGACAGCAAAGTAGCCATGTCATACAGATTGTTAGCCGCTGGGCCATCGGATCCGTCCAGCAAGTAGCACCAAGACTGGCTGCGGTCAACCATTGCTGCCTTGCAACTTGAGGTAGCAGCACACAGGTCGATGCACGGCACTATACCAGTAACCAAGTGGGTATTACCGATTTGATTGCCGCCGGTTGAGTATGAATTACAAGTAACCTCGAATTGTGAGTTGGAAGGGCCTTGGTAGGGATTGGTAATATCACCGCAGGATTTCGGAACCGATGGAGCTGACGTCGTTGTTGGTGCTGAGGTTGATGTAACAGGTGATGTAGATGTTGCTAAAACTTCTGATGTAGTAGAAGCTTCTGATGATACTGCTGTAGTACTGGTCGCAGAAGCAGTTACATATGTAATGTAAGAAATAGTTCCACGAACTGTTCCCGAAGCAGCCTGTGTCACAACAGATGTCGTTTCGTACGTCGTAGTAGACACAACACTCGTCGTGTCATAGTCAACCTTGAACGACACATCGCAATCGTTGCAGGGTCGGATTTTGATCATAAGAGCAGTGTCGCCATAGCCATCATGCATATCGCATACAGCCATCTTCAACTCGGTGTATGTAAATTTGGGTACCGTTATCGAGAATCGAAGAGGAGGAGATGTCCATGCGAAAGCTGTATCGCCGTTTGGTGACGGTATACCCCATGGCTCGCTAAGGTACTTTGACGAAGAATCTAGTGCAGTCCCAGTTTCGTCCTTTGCGACATTGACACCATTAACCAGGAGCAAAACCTTATCTGCAGAGCTTGTTGTGTTGTTAGCATTTATGTCTTGGTTATCATAGAAATAGCCTGCTTACACAACATCACAACTTGCAATAACCATGTCGATGACGAACGTGGTCGCCTTGATTGATTGAACATTCAGAAGATAATTCGCTCCATTGTAGGAATCCGGACCACAATAGCTGTGGGTATACGCATCATACAGATCTGTAGGATTAGTGCTTGGGCATATTCCACCAGGCGTTAAAGGAGACGAGGTCAAACTTCCAGTTGATATAATGACGCCGCTTCCCATTCCAAAAGGGCCATTAGTAAAAGATCTGATTGCTGAGGGGTCTCCAGTATAGCCTGAAGATGAAGAGAAGATATCTTTAGAATTGCCAAAGAGAATCGATGCCAGCGCCAGTCCGCCTTGTGTTGTAGGATAAATGTCGATACCTAAACAGAGAGGTATAAGCGATGCCCAGAGGGCACAGAGGGTTCCTTGTGGCCTCATGCTGAAGGGGCAAGCGACAAATCGTGTGAACCGTGGAGAGTCAAGTTACAATAGACGCATCAAAACTGAAGAGATCGTGGGCTTGGCAAATGAGTAAAAAACGTTCCCCCCCTTCCTTGGGAGAATTTTCCATGCGCCACTGCTCTGTTTATGTTCTAAAAGATATAAATTAAGCGAGAAAACTACCAATTTTGCAGTAGTGAGCCAGCCAGCTGAAGCGGCCGCCAGAAGACTATGTGGGCCGTCGTGTGATGCGCTGTAAAGGTTATTGGCATATTGAAGAAGTTGCCTATTCAAGTCTACCTTTATTTACTTCTGTCGCTAGTTTTACGTGCTACTCCGTAATGCCTGTCGTAAAAGTCCTTCATCGGGTGAGCAAAAGCAATAGCGTCAATTTGAGAGGGTCTGAAAGCCAATATAAGAGACATCCTAGGCCTGTTTAGGCTTAAAGATAAGCTTCAGCTGGCTACTAACGCAAGCGAGTTCAAGATCTGAAGACGGTTTAAGAGAGCAAAATACGGCTATAAATTATTAAGAAAAGGCCATTTCTCTATATCAGCAGCCGTTTTTTGGATTCATTTGTTGAACATCTAAATATTCTTTCAATGGCTACCTATCGACAGCTTGACGTTCTCAATCAGTCTGTTGATGCATGACACTACGATGTTCTCGAACCCGCCACTAGTCAGGCACTATTGCTTTTCCTCAGCCACCAACACAAACTGGAAGTCCCCTGAAATTGGCTCACCACGTTTGTCTGGCCTAGATTGCAAATTGCTGTGCGCTCCTCGATGACACCGAAGATTGTTATTACCATACGGAGTACAGCTTTTATTTTGCGTTTATGATCTGCTCGTCATTGAGATCATTGTCAACAATGCAAAGATCTTGTTCCTGCGTGGCCATGATGCTGATTAACAAGCGCGTCAGGATCCAGCCGCTGTTGCTTATCTTATCGCCATTTCGTTATCTCCAGCGATAAGCCCCTATCCCATCCTCTCCATTCTGTAAAAACACCGCTGTTAGCAGTTATTAGATACCTTAGATATTCTACTTCTATAAGTCCCTAGGTCATTTCATCTATCTATACTGAGACCGGATCACTGCGCGTTGGCCCATATTGCCTTTAACATAAGTCCTATTTGTGACAGCATTCTGAGAGCTGACCAGCCGCATCGTCTTCTACAAATTACGATTGGGGCGACTGTAATTGTGTAATGTTAATGATTTTCGGTATGACGATAGACATGGTGCGGTGCGAAAGCAATGGCTTGATCCATCGCCCCGACTGTCATAGAAGCGGGCAAAAACAACCGACTGCTCCTCTACATGTCACGTTGGTATAAGCGTCCAAGGTTGATGACTATGTGTGGATCCTTATCCTTTGTTTCCAACGTGATAATATTGATATACATTAATTTCCACTCCATTGAAGATGAAGAAACAGCATCAGATTGAAGCGTAGAACTCAAAAACTCATTGCTCACATATTCATAATCTTACCCTGTACCTACAGTACCGGTAAAACCTTGGCCTCGGCCCGTTGCGCTGAGCCCACTCATAGCGGGGAATAATCCGGGCCCTGTAGATCATTGTCCTTTCAAGTAAGACTCTCATTGAGACAAGGGTTTCTTGCACCAATCGGAATGGACGACTTCTCGGGCCGCTAAGTCGCCTTGCTTGGCTCTGAACAGGACAGAGAATGTTACAGATCGTCAAACCTGACGATACCTTGCGACATCGAGTTCAATATAGAAGGATGCTCTAATCATCTTTCTGCAACTTGACAACCTACGTCCTCGTATCAGCCAAGTTATCGAGTAGGTACCAAGCCGGATGAGGAAATCCATTCGAGCCATCGTAGCCTCGGCCTTGCTGGGTTGATGTTACAATAGAGCTGGGCCAGACATCCAGTGCAGTGGGGACTTGGTCACAAATGTCAAGGATTCAACGGCTGCAATTGCCGACTGACTCCTCTCTACCCGCTGATAATTTTGGACCAACGACGGAACTGTGGACAGATCCAGCCAGCGAGTTCCGAAAACAGTGGAATAAAAGCGATTGTCACCGTCGCATTGCTATTGAGTGGCCTTGGAATGGCTAGCGCTGACTCTGAAGGATCTCAAAAGGAACCAAAAGGTCCTACAACTCGATCATGCCCACTTATAGAACGACTGTGCATGCAACAGTGAGCCGAATAGAAATTATAGGTCATTTGCCATCGTATATTTCCATCTCTTTGGCGTTACTATTGGCCCGGATATTGTTACGTCAGGCGACTTGCCTGCTCGCGGCTCCGAGAATGGGCCGTGGATAATTCACAAATGAAGAAACTCCTACTTGCAAGCAGTTCAACATTGTTATAGAAACAGAGGGTAAGATACGAGCGAAATGAGTGTTGATAGCGAGGGACTTAGATAGCCTGAAAATGAGCTGAATGCCTAGAGCAATGCTGTTATCGACTCAAAAGAGACCAGAACATGCAGTATCAATATTACATAGAATTGTTGGATTTTTGTTAGTCTCTGCACTGCGTCTTGCCACAATGACAACTATTAAATAAATGGGGCTGTTCCTGCAACTGGACATTTATACGAAAACTGCTCTTTTCGCTTATTTAGCTGGAGGAATATTCGGTGACTCTGAAAATGGGCCCGGACTAGGGAAGCCCATACTATTGCGCAAAGATCGCGAAAGTAGCCAATGGGACGTGTCGATATGTCTATGCGCTGGATAGGTCTTTTTGTAAAGGGCAATCCTTCAGAGGCAAAAGTTCATTAGCCGATGTCTGAGATGATTGGGGCATTGGCGTGTTGAGGTGATCGTAACAGAGCCAGAAGCCTAGATTTTGAGTATATAAGTCTCTGACTCTCCCAGATATCAATCAACAATCACTCAGCCAAACACTCAAACATCACACCAACATTTAAACAACTCTATAACCCACAACCATCAAAATGCTCGTCAACACCAGCCTCCTCACCCTCCTCATGGCCGCCTTCGCCGCCGCCTCTCCCATCACAGAGTCCTCCACATCCACCCTCACCAAGCGCAAGTCAGTCAACGACTGCGGCGACTCTACCTTTGAGAACCACTCCTCCGGCGGTTCTCCCCTCGTCGCCGACTGCCAGCGCATCGCCCGCAACATCGCTGGCGGCGGTACCTGGACCGTCGGTGCTGGTGGCGAGCACCACCAGCTCGTCCAGTACGGAACCTGTGCTTTCGGTGCACAGGGCGCTGGATCAAACATGAACGCTGCTCATATCGGAAACCAGGATATCATTGATCTGATCAACAGCTCTATTGAGAAGTTTCAGTGGGAAGGAAAGGTTGGTGCTGCTGGTGTTATGGGATGCCAGAGTCTTACTGGACTGGTTGGTGGTGTTAACATGCGATGGGGTATCTACCATACTTAAGCACTTTTGATAGTGCTTTGGTAGTTATAGGTCATGTCGGGTTGGAGGATTACAGTATCGGGGGCTTGGAGAATCTTGTGTTGAATACAGGAGGAACTGTTGTTCTTGAAGGCATGACATCTATTCTTTGTCTAGCTCTTGATCAGCTAGTCAGGCAGCAAGTTTAGTTAACTGTATATATTGCACCTTTCTTCACCTGAGATATAAGATGACCCGTCTTTGCTACTACTATACTCGTGTTCAAGCACTGCCCCAGTTCGTTATAGGTAACACAGAGCCGTAGACTTATACCAGTTCTCTCTATAAAGATCCCAAACGTGTACATATGTCATTGTCTTGGCGCACCCCGATAAACAACTTGCGACGTATGTCCGGGCGCATTCAACGAATGCGATGATCTCAATATAAATAAACAGATCTACACAGAATCCAGTGAGCATGGCATCTTATTAAAGCGGCGAAACCAGTTAGCCGTAGGCTTCCATTTTCGATTTCAGCCATCTGAGGCTCACAAACTAAGAACATACAGCTTACTGGAGTAACAGGTCACGTGGAAATTCAAGCAGGCGGTTAGAAGTCAACTTACAACCAACATCTAAAAATGGGGGCTGAGGTATTAGGCAGCCATAACCCCGCCTATCACACACGACCGACTCCTCAATTTCTCTTCAGTCTTTTCTTGATCTATACTCTCTCATTACTTCACCATGGATCCAGAAGAACTAAAAATTCTAACCGAGACTCTGAAAGAAAAAGCGGCGGCCCAATATAGACTACGTGTCCCATTTCGAGATATCCAGTCAGAGCACCATCGCCATGTTCTAGATGTCGCGATCAAAAATGCTTTGGCTACTGAACTTGCGCAATTTACCTTTGCTCAAATCATGGACGGGCTACCTACCGGAGATGTGTGTTTTGACCGTCGTTTTCCTCATGTCCTTGGTGAACATCCTATCGACTCATGCCACGATGAACTATGTCCCGGGGCTTTTGAAAAGGCCCAAGAGTATTATGAACAGTGGAACTCCAACATTCTCACTTTTGATCCGATGGTAAGTCATATCTTCGTTATTCTTTGTCGTATTGATACTCACTGTTCTAGACCATTGAGAAATATCAACATGCGCAGATTGGGTCCAAAGCTTTCAAGACACGTCTAGTGGAGCTCGTAGCAGTAGCTCTTCATGCAATCGCCGTTCTGTTATTTCAACTTAATTTCCAATTACACAAAGCAGGAAAGGCAGACATTGACTACGTTACCAACTGGAGGATACCAGCCTATGAGCTTGAAGGCCTTGTTGATGTCCCACCACGGCCGACCCTCTTTAGTCACCACGCCTATCTCGACTCAGACATCTACCCGAATGGAGTTGCTGACATAGTTGGCTATTGGGCTGAGGATCGTATCCTCGGAGGTGTGGCAATCTTTGACCGCCGGGCAGAAACTTCATCAGATGCGCCATTGCCCAACATCTACTTTCATTCCTGTCGCTATAAGCAGACCTATCGCGTGTACCAGCTTCGTGATGATCAACAAGAGGCACTGTGTGAATTCCTACTCGCGGAAACAGAGTGTCCTCCTACCGAGCCCAACCCACTCCCTATTTTGAGTGATGCACGGAATCGAGTTCGTGTGGACTCGGAATACGCCCTCACTCATCATGAGATCTTTAGGGATATATGGGAGAGGAAGCCAATCACGATTGAGCAACAGAGACTCATAGACAGACAGGCAAAGTCGGATTTTGACTATCCTGAAGCCCTCGAGGAGGTCATTCGGATCAACGAGCAGCTTGGGTTTCCTATTTCAAAATTCAGAGAACGATCACCATCATTATGATATCCGATGTAGTTTAGTATATAGTACTGTTGATTCTATGACGTTATAGAATCTAGGTTGCTTTAGATAGCGATAAATCGAAATTCAGAAGTTATTATCTTGATGAAGGTCCTAGATATACCTATGCCTCGTTGTTTTCAATATGCTTTAATATACTTAACTTACTGTCACTACTGTGGTCGCTTAGACCTTGCTTCCCTTGAAGATTCCCTAATGGCTGTATATCTCGCTTGTGATCGCGGAACCACGTCAAAGTCAAAGTGTTCCGGTTGGGTGTTGAACCCTTTAGTATAGTCATACAGCGGCACCGGCAGCTCCATACCGTTCACATCTCTCTTCTTAACCACGCTGCCAGCCCAGGCAACCCGAGCCGTCAAGATGTGCAGAGACCGCTCAGCAATGTTCTGGCCCGGACAAATACGCCTCCCGAACCCGAAACAGCTATAGTTCTGTAGGTTGGGGAACTTGGATAGTGGTTCTCTGTAGGTCGGGAACTTTGGGTCTAGCCATCTGTCCGGTCTGAAGTTGTCTGGGTCAGGGTACAATACCGGGTCTCGGTGGATTGCCCTGCATCATGATGAAATTAGCATGTTTACTTGGTTCAAGTAGCCAATTTGTGTCGTGATATGTACATACCATTGGTTAGGATGGAATATCGTCCCCTTTTTGAAGGAAAACCCCTCGTACTCATCGTCCTTGGTCAGCTGGTGAGGAAATCCACCTGCTGTGACAGGGCGCCACCGCAACACCTCCTTGATAACGGCACGCACCGTCGGGAGGTTCGTTATATCCTCAAACTCAGGCATACGATCGCCCACCTGCTCATCGAGCTCATTCTGCATCTTCCTCTGCCACTCTGGGAAGTGACACATGGCGAGACAGTACGACATCATAGCCGCCGCCGTGGTACCGCTTCCAGCCTCGAACAAGGTGCCGATCACATAGGCCCCCTCGTCATCTGAAAGCTGGAAGCTGTCCCTGTTCTCAAGGAATGTTCGTGTGAAAGACTGAGTGTCGAAGCCCTTCTCCAACGCGCGACGCACATCAGACTGCAGCTCTCTAAAGAGACTCAGTTCCTCCTCATGTAGCTTCCGCCCCTCTTTCTTGAATGGGGCCACTGCTTCTGGCAAACTGTTGAGGAATGGTATCGAGTCGACCAAGTAGGCTCCGGGTGATGCAACCCGTTCCAGGTTATGGACAACTTGGATAATTCTTTTGACTTCGGGCTCGTCGCCCGTTTCTATCCACTTCCCAAACCCAATACGAAATACAACTCCCGAAGCATACAGCTCGAACCATTTTTCGTAGCTAGCGGGCGCCTCTAGCAGGGAGACGAGCATCTTCTTGGACTCATAGTCCTGGACGGGTTGGTAAGAGTCAGCTGCAGCTTGCATGGTCAACTGATGCATCAGCTTCCGGCCTCGACGCCATCGATCTGCAGTTCGAGCTCGACGTTAACGGAGATTCTGTTATTCTCTTACGAGCTGTTGAGTCTTACCATTGTATGGAAGAAGCAATGGCCTCATCTCGCCGGAGACAATTCCAGATGCCATGGGGAGAAACTCGCGAGATGAATAGTAACTACCTCGCTCGCGCAGGAGATCATTGGCAATCTTTTCGGTCGATAAGACGATATGCTCTCGTCCCATGAGGTTGAGACGGAAGATGGGGCCGTACGTATCCGCCCATTCTTTGAACTTGAGCCAAGAGTGGTATGCGGGGATCTCGAAGAGGTTTCCGACAAAAGGTTTGCCTTGGGCGTCACAGTTAGTCAAACTTGGCTCATGGAAAGACAAGGCCGGATGCAGGCGAGAGGGCTGGGGATTATCGTGCTGTGCACTTGGCATACCTGGTGGACCGGGCAAAGGCTTCCCGCCGGCTTTGCCGTTGGATGATGAAACCAACAACCAACGTGCGAGCCAAATAACGGCGACAATAGCTGCTGGCCACACGAGAAGCATTTTCTTTCTCCTTTTGCTGCGGATAAGCGTTTTTGGGTGGATAATAGTAGATGGCAAACGAGCGAGCAGATATTACAAACAGGTTCAGGGCACAGGTCACTTAAGAATAGGTACCTAGTCAGAGCGCCGATCAGAAACCCCTCTTATGAACCGACCTAGATGCCGGAAGAACGCGTGCTATCTCGGAAAACCTCGAGCTAAAGCCCAAATCTTCCGCTCTTCCGCCTTCCGGGACAGGTACATCCTTTGATCTGGCGTGCGGGGGAACTTGACTTGGCCAAACGTCAACTGCATCTCCATACCCCGCGAAGGACGGCAGCCTCGGTTAGTGGGCCGGTCGAATACGACGCTGACATGTATAGCATTGACTGCTATTAGCAACGATACAGAAACAAGATTAAAGTCTAGTAGAAACAGGCACATCTTTAATTGGAGGACAGGAAGATTAGAAATAAATTCGTGTATTATGTTTAAGAGTACAAGCTCCGCTATGTAGCAGAGTGACTAGACTCTAGTATTAAGGTATCTATAAAAGAAGCCATCGTCGTGATATTGGTATCCGCGTGACCAAAACTATGCAGCCACCGAGACTCAACAGAAACCTCTGTTGTTCCCCTCCCTGACGGCTGTAGTTCAATGCCCTGTACTACTGGCATTTCATTCTTCTTGTTATGTCGCCGATGCACTTTCGGCGGCTCAGTCACCGTGTCATGACTCCACGATAGCTCCAAGTTATCCTTCGACTCGGACTTCTTCTGTTCGACTTGAACGGTGACCTCTTGGAATACAACAATGCCACCGTTCAAGAAGGATTGTTGGTGGGAGGTGTAATGGCGCTCAGGGGGGTAGACGTCTACTGTGTCTGTTGATGGTAGGCGCTCGTTGTGGGCTTCGCTGCTTTCAGCGGGACATAGGTTTATCGTTGATGATGAGCGTGTAGAGTCTTTTGATGAGGCTCTTGGTCTCATTATTGGAACGCGGGGCTTTTTTCCCTTTGAGTTGATTGATCCTTCGGAACGCTTTAGTCGACGCAGTGTCGACAGAGGCCCAGAAGTGAGCTCGTTATTAGCCCGACTTGCGGGCATTGTTGATGGATCAAAGTCCTGGTGGAGAACACGTACGAACTCTTGTCGTGACTGTTCCAGGACTTGTCGCATACCGAAGAAGTTGAGAGGGACCCATTGGCAATTGGGACCAGATGAGAAGACGGGGTGAGATATCTTGAGCCTCAATGCCATGATGACCGTCTCTTCAGCGTCACCTCCGTCGACTCCATAGGGAAGTCGTAGTATAGTAGGGCTGAGTACAGCGTCATGAAATAGAGGTTCTTGTGCCAGCTCATGTAATGAGTGAATGGCATTGGAAAGATAGTGTGCAAACAATTCTTCATCGGGAGACCTTGAGGACGCTCCCGATGTCCTCAGCCTTTGAATGACTTCAGGAACTTGAAACCCACTTAGCCCTTGTACCATTCGCACTTGTGTCTCATCGATGGTGCTTAGTGGCAGAGGTACCAAGGGGAGTAAGTCACGAGCATCTTTTTGCACCAGGACGTGATGATTATTAAGCCCCCGATCCTGAATGGCAAATAACCCTAGATGAACTCCGGGCTTGATGCGATTTTGCTGTGAGACAAAAGCCTTCATGTCGCGTAACTTGTGTTCGAACTCGCTGGACTGGATCTGCATCTGCAAATGGTTCCTCGCATCGTTGCATACTTGAACCGGGTCGACGAACCGGTATCCGGCTGTTTCCAGTCGTTTCACCTCGTCATCTGATGTAAGACGACGGACCAAAAACATGAGCGCTCCCCGGCCGTCGATTTCATTCTCAAGCTCAATCCCAACACCCTTCTCAAGGTGACTCTCTCCCGTCGTCGTCGATCCCTTGCGTAGTATCTCGCTCGTATCGGAAGTGTGATTATCGCGATGTTTCTCCAGTGCTTGTAGGTAAGCGGGGTTCGCAACAGATCGTTTAGGGATGATTTCGTCCCATAGGATGCCCATAGTTGTGATGGATTCGTCGAGTTGATCGCTGAGTTTGGAGGCGGCGACGCAGAATAGTTCGCGGAAGATGACTGAATATCCATTGATGAGCTCTCCGTCGTCGTCGATTAGTTGAATTCCCTTTGTCGGATCTTTATGTTGGCTTTTGTGCGGTAGTTGTCGGAGATGTTGCTTCATGCCGTTTATTAGTCCCGAGATTCCAGTCCAATTCCGCGAAGCCTGAAACATCCAGTGGAACTGCGGATGGGCGGTGTTGAATTTGTCGTCGGTGTTCTATGAAATGATGAATGTCAGTAGCTGAGATGATGTCTTGAAGACGCATAATCGTCTCACCTCTCCAATGAAAAAATCAGTGACCACAGTGTTTGGAAAGACTCCGTTGCTGTCTACGAGAAGGCATCCATCTTTGTTAAAGACAATAGCCGCTAGCTCAATCTGTTGAGCACGAAGGGCTGCGCCTCTCAGAGTGCGGGCTCGTAAGATAGCCGACCCAGCAATGATAATGCAGGCACTGAAAGACTATCAGAGGTCAGTAAGTCGGCCCGGCTTTGGGGTGGCATCTAGTGTTGCGCCGATGAACGAGGCGCCTGAGACCTACTAAGCAAATAACTGCAACCGCCGTCGCAGTGCGGTCTCCTCGCTCCAGTTTCCTCAGATGAAGCAATCTGTACTGTGTGCCAACAGAGGCACACCAGTGCATACTCGATACCGCTCCGGCGAGGATGATAGCAGAGATAGTTCGCTTCCACCAACTACTCGCCGAGAGCGACTGGAAGATAAAGAACATGGCCAGCGCGACAGTACTCGCAGCGACAGCAATGATGGCAGCGCCTACGATGTATGCCGGTTCGTAGATGCACTGGTAGTTTCTGATGGAAGCGTTGGCCAAGTAGTGCATGCCGCAGATGGCACAGCCGCAAAGAATACCCGCTGTTATCACTCTCCACCAGGCGATTCGATTCGAGATGCCTATCGCGTAGAATGCGGCGAGGAGGACAAGAACAGGCATGCAGAAGGAGAGTACTGTCATGCCACTCGAGTACACAATCTGCATCTCCGCCTCGCCCTCAGCAAGCGTGAGTGCGATATTACCAATGAAGTGCTGCACCACAAGCAAGATTAATTAATAGTGTATACGACGAGATAAACTGAAACTTACCATGCACCAAATGGCTATGCCGCCCATGGTGATTGCGGATGAACATAGTATCAGACTAATGCATCTGTATTAGCAAAACCCTCTTGGCAATGTTTATCGCTTGGCGACAGGTATCCATCGTAGGTAACATACTGATTCGAAATTCCGTTAAACCATGATCTCCGATTGATCAATTCAAGCGTCGAAGCAGCCCCCACCAAACTGATGAGGTAGCTGAGCGCAAGATAACCCGCATTGTAGGCCTTTGGCACAATATGGCCCTGATATTGCTCGAGAAGGCCCTCGACAGTCATTTTTCGCTTATCGCAACTGCGCAGTCAGACATGAAGTAAAAGGGTTCAACTTAAGAAGAATGGATACATGGCAGACTTTTTGCGGAATCAAGGGACGGGAGGCAGGGAATTACGGATCGACAGATCTTAATACTCGAAGCGTCGAGGCACAAGGGGGGTCGCATCGGGCGTTTCATAAACGGACGCGTTAGTCCCCCAAGGGAATTTAAACTTTGGAGAGAGTCATGGGCTTGCAGATAGCATGAAAGCATAATTAGGAGGGGGAGGCCCATACATTCCGAGCGGCGAGCCAATGCTTGTGAGGAGGGGCTTGAGACCCGGCACTTGGGCGTTTGCTTCCTATTGCTTGGTGGGATGGGGTAGTGCTGACAGGGGACAAGGATCTACTCGGGGTACTCATCCCGTCAAAAAGTTACTTGGCACCTTGGAGCTTGGCTTCTTGGTTCATCCCACTCTGAAAGTGATATAATTTCAACCCTTGCTCAAACCGTAAAGCGCACGGGCAGGCAATGGAAAAAGCAACAGCGGGATGTTAGCCTCACTTGTTGATTAGTGCTGACTAGGTCCGGGAGCAGGCGCACTAAAATATAGCGCATTTACGCTGTTCTTATCTCTGCGATCAGATGAACGGAATGTAGCTGGGGAAGCGCGCCTTGATAAAACACGTCATGTTTGAACGATTGAAGAAACAGCCTTTGTAACACTAGATCGCATCAAACCACGAGGGCCAGATCTTCAATGCATGCCGTCAGTTCCGTCCAGGCCTTTGGGACAGACTTAGCGCGGCAGAAGAGATGATGTACCTATATCACCTCCAGGGGTCTCGGCCTATAGACCGGGTCGAGAACGGCTCTAGGAAAACTCGGATTTAGCAGCCCGGGTTTGTTGAGATAACGACTGAAAACTCTATCCTCTATGGCGTAGAGTGCATTCGCCAAAGCTAATACTATCTGTGGCTAATGTCAGGAGACAGACGGATTTGTTATAGGGCTTAGGTTGTAGATCTGGCGGCCGCCATTGTAAACAACATGCCTACCGCATCCAGAACACACAGACCCTTGGCCCAGACAGCCACTGAAGCCACTAATAGCTCTGCAGCTCCAGGCCTAGGCTGGCGCGCTATGAATTTAGTGCACTCGGGGAACAGGCGGGGATCAGCCCGGAGCCATTCCAGCGCGCCCAGATCTTTGAGTTGAGGCGGCGCACTAAAACGGCCACTGGTCGGTCGAATTGTGTCACGCTGCAGGGTGATTAATGCGATCCTGATTCATGGGTGCAGAGTCAAGAGAGCTTTCTGATACATAAAACTTGAAGATGTAGGCTGTTTGGTTTATTAATGTTGCGATTTGTTGGTCGAACAGCGCATTATTATTATTAGCTCAATGGCGATCGAAACTTGAGCAATGCCTTGGATTGTGCGAAGTATTGTCGTTAAGATATGTTGTATTATACGAGTTGTTGGGTGATCTTATTTATTTCTTTCCTTGTACACCGATGCTAGTGCCAATTGGGGTTCCCTCTGATTTCTGAGCCAATAGCTTCTAGTCCATGACATGTCTGTCAAAACTCAACTCCAGTCATGGCGCACTGTAACTTGGCTTATCCTATGTTCATGTCAAGCCGCTTCGAACTTTCGGAACCTCCTTAGAAGCTCGAGTGGTATATGTAAGTAGTCCGTGCATCTCGTAACTGCTTTCCGGCATCTGTGCAGAGTCCGCGCGTGCCGGAACGGAGAGCCGGGGCCGAAGATACGGCGCACAGACAGCGGACTGTGGCGGATGGGGATGGAAACTTGGGCCTTGCATTTGTATATGGCGATATCCCACTTGCTCTGCATTACGAATTGCCGTGAAAGGACCTAGCTGCATAAAATGTATAAGCTAAGGTTATGCTGTTGTGTATAAATATTTAAATAGATATTACTATTTCGAAGAATAGCATAAGCCAGCGTCTGCAGCTAAACTGTTAAGTTGTCTTATACAGAACTTCCGTTTTTGCGATATATTTCCCTTTACTTTTACCAGTGTCAAGAAGCCATTGTATTATTCTCGAAACTATTACAAGACTGCTTGTCAGTTATAACTCGAGCACTGTTCTCTGTTATCGAGGAGCAAACACTGCTCGACCTTAAGAGCAGACTTGATGCTATTGTGCCTAGCTAGGAGAATATAGAGTATAATATTTGTTATGGTCTTACGATTAAAGGTAGAAAAATTTTATCAGTTTCAACGCAGGACACAATGGATCTTGTGGTTTAGATACCTGATTCTGAGCTTCTTACATATCCCGACAATGACAGTAATGCGATAGGAAAAATATATACGAGTGGTTTGAAGACAGTTCTTAATGGCTAGAGGAGAATCTCTTAATATTAGCAAAAATTATGCTGTTTCGTCGAACTCTAGGGTATCTAGCCAAGTCGTGGTAGTGGGGGCTATAAATAGCACGAGGCGCTGTCGTATGGCTCTGCATTGGCAGGCAAATGCAAGACTGAAGATCAGGCAGACTCTGCATAAATCTCGTTGAACAGCCAATAGAAATGTTCAGAAATTGTTAATGCACCCCGATTGTGTGTGCTTTATGCGCTTAGTCACCCGCCCATTAAGCCTAATCAGGCAAGGTTAGCAGTGCATAAAATCGTTGTGCATCGTAGTGCTTACGCTGCTGCCTCGAAGGATTTCAATCGGTGACAGATTCACTGCCTAGAAGATGCCGATGAATCGATTTGTCTTCTGTTTGAAAATACCGAGCGGATGTGGTGGAAGATGACACGCATGCCATAGCCATGACTCCTCCGAGATGATACATATCATCAAGGCAGTGCATCTCCAAGTCTGTCTGAGACTTTGGGTATAAGTATTCGATTCTCCCGCTAATGCTGATATTATTGCATTTCATCTCAGAATATATAAGCATTTCACCACCTTATACACAATTGAAACAGCCCAACATGACAGCCATCAACTCAGCGGCAGTCTTCCATCCCACTAGGGACTTCCTCCTCTTCTCAGCAGCCGTCGGTCTCCCCCTCAACTTCGTCCGTTTCTGCATCATGGTCCGACCCGTCGCCTTCTTCACCTTCATCCTCCTCATCTTCTCCGCCATCTTCGGCTTCACCATGAAACGCCTCCACCGCCAAGGCGCGCACCTCAAAGCGACTTTCGCTACGCCCATCACCGACCCGTTAAACTGTCTCGTCGCCGATGTGTTGATGGGCATTTTGTCACTGTTGACGCTTAGTTTCACTTGGACACATAACGGGTGGCAGGATACTGGAGAGACTTTCCTCGTGGCCTACTCTTCGACGCCACTGATGTTCAACATGTTTCTTCATTTTTATCTGGTGCTGCTTGTGCTGTTTAGGACAAGTCAGATGAAGGATATTGTGAAGGAGCTTGTGGGGGACTTCGTGTCGAGCTCGCCTCAGCCTTGCCCGCATTGTCATGGACGACCGGAATTTCACGATGATCATGATGAAGAGCAGGCTTTGGTCACTCCACCTGCTGGTGATCATGAGGATGCACATGAGGGCGGGGCTGGTCCTTCGACCGTCTGGAGCCGATAAACACCGTGTCCTTTTCGACGTCAACTTCTTTCCTTAAGATTGCTCCCTACTAGATGAAGTTTGCATCTTGCTTGGACCCTCTCTTACTTCAGCTGGCGAGGATGGCCTGGAGACTGGATCAGTCGCGTCATGACGTTTACATAGCCTCATAGGCAAATACCGACATTCATTAGTTTATTTAATCGCTTTCCTCCAACGGGACCACAACTATTGACATTCCTGTATTTTATCTCCCTGCTACTCAATGATAGACGCTCCGAGTCACACGTATTCTGTTCCTGCTCCATGACTAATTTGAAGGCAGTTGTGCAGCAGTCGTAACCCATCCGTAGATCGACCAGTTCTTCTCCTCATTCCTCCATTCCTTGACCCAAGTATACCCAGCCTTCTCCAAAACTCGTTTACTTGCCCCATTCTCTTTAATAGTCTCCGCAGCGCATCGCTCCGTAATAGTACCATTCACGCTGGCCACTATCTCCTCCTCACTCAATGTAGTCCTATCCACAGCGATAGAGTACTCAGCTCGAGGAAGTTCCCACCAAATCTTCATAAACGCCACAAGAAACTCAGTCGCGTAGCCCTTCCCCCAAGCCTCCTTGCGGAACGCGTATCCAATCGCCGGCCAGCCTAGCTCACACTCTCGTCTGTAAGTGCCACCAGCTCCGATGACTTCGCCAGTTTCAACGAGACTGATCACGTAGTACAAGTTTGCTTCGTGGTGCGGCGGTAATCTCTGCGCAGCCCACTTTTCCGTTTCCTCAAGATTCTTGTCTGGGGCACCTTGTGCTGTCCACATCATGACCTCTTTCTGGGCACGCATGGGGAAAAGGTCTTTTGCAGCATCTTCATAGAATGGTCTGAGAACAAGACGGTTGGTTCTTACAGTCGGGCGTTCCTCCAATGGTGGGTATGGTAGTTTCGTAAGAGTGGTTTTGATCTGGATGAAGTCTGGGTTCTCTGGTTGGTTGACTGTCATCTTGACAAGACTTCGCGACTGAGGCACACAGAGCAGTGCTAAGAGTCTAAAGAACAGTGGGCGGGTGGAGGCAAGACGAGAGATAATTATATGGCAAAACCTCAAGGGAGACGCAGTACCTTGTACGGTTTTATCCTTAGGGCATCAGAAAGTCGGGCTTAAGTGACTACAATCGTTGTGGGTTATTTTCTTGCTGAGATTGACTCATTACCTAGGTATATCGCGCACGAAGACTCACTGCACTTAAGTTAGCCGAAATCGGCGCCGTGGCCCAGGGCCTAGCTAGACCAAAGGTAGCAGGTTTGACAGCCACTAGCGCTTCGTGATCCACAGCATAATTCCAAGAAGAGATATATTCGAGCGAGAGGTGGCAGGAGCTAGCAAATAAAGGGGGCATTGAATGTCTGTCTCAAGATATATAGGATGAGTTGAACAATACTCAAGTAAGCCAGAAAGTCTGTTTCTCCCCGCCAATGACTTCACCATCCATCACACCATCGCAGTATGCCTCACCGATATACACAAACTTACCAAGCTCGCTCAACCCTTCAACAGGACGCAGTATAAAAGGAATTCGTCCACCGCAAAAGACAGCAACGATATCCCCAGCTTTTCCCTCCATAGGACCCATGCCTAGATATCCCATTTCTGTGAGAAATGGTCGCTTGCCCTGCATCTTCCTCATACTCTCACGATAGTTATGCTTTGTCTCTGCGCCACGATGTTCCTTCTCCCATTGCAGGAGTTTGTCTGAAACGTCTTCTCCTGTAGCTGCTAGTCTAGTCATGTCGTCGAAGAGCTTGAGTTCCTGCAAGAATTGCTCGTGAAACTTTTCTACCTCCAATTTGGCTCGCTGCTGGTCCCCTTCCCAAGTCCAGTAGATGTCTCCAATAGGCACACGCCATCGTGCCTCTTCTTTTCGCTGTTGAGTTACTTCGCCGTGGATCATGCTAGTCTTCCCCATGGATTTCTGCCATAGATCATCTATTTGAGCCATATAGCCAAGAAATATCTCATAATCCCAGCTCATGTCCATCCAGCCATCACCTTCGGCAACTTCCTCAATCATATCAACAGTATAGCCTCCAAGTCCCAGGATATCCTGGTTGCCATTTGGGTCCTCTACAACCCCAACAACGTTGCCGTCACCGGAAGCGGCAAATAAATGCTTATCCATGCGCTCGTTGATCGTATAGAAGGAACGGCTTAGGTTCGATCGCCAGTCAGGAACCCACGACGGTAAGTGTGAAAGCCCATCAAGTTTTGGAAACTGAGAATAGCACAGTAGGTCCACACGACCACTCTTCTCAATCAGCGTGCGTGCAGTCTGTGTCAGGATAAGCTCGGTGCGTCCCTCATAGTCCGGCTTTATACCAAGTTTCTCAGCGTCCGCGGCAAGGCCAAGAAGGGCAAAAATACGGTCACGATGCACGGTAGCATTCGTCTCAAGCTCAACGAATAGTCTGCGTAACAGCATGTATAGTTCATCGTCTTTATGCTTCTGGTGACGTGAACGACAGCCAAACAACCGAGCTGTTGGTTCAGAAGATATCTCAGACAACCGCTCCAGAGGCATCTCAGGCGGTTGAAGTTGCTCGTAGTCGCCTTGGGGCATGCTGCCTATCGCGGTTTGAAGCAGCAGTACCGCGAATTTGACAAAGTCCACAGGTATCGTCTTGGATCCGCACACGAAGATGGTATCAGGACACAGACAAAACTCCTGGATGATCCAGACTCGTGAAAAGTACGGTCTCTCAAACCATTTCTTGAGCACCATTTCCTTTAGCAAAGGAGCAAAGGCCTCGACAGTACTGGCCAATAAGCTTTGGAAGCTCACAGCAGTCTCATCAGAAGGGTCTTTGCTTCTCGCCAATGCTGATATGAGGTGATAACTCTGCGGGTTCATGTAGCTCTCCATTCCAAACTCTTGAGACTTCTGGCCAATGTCTTGCCATGCTTCCATCACTTTGTCCGAGCCATCTTGAGCTGGACCAAGCCATACAAGCACTTGTGTCGCAGATGAGTAAATTCTCCCCATCATCGCGACCTGCTGGCCTTTCTCTCTATTGTCTGCCTGGTTGATGCAGATCTGGTCGATCCATAGTGTTATCACCTCATCGGGCTTGCGGAAATGTCGTAGTGCCGTCTCTAGCGACTCCGTGATAGGTATAAAAGCTGCCTCATAGTCATTCAAGTTCGATATCTGAATTGATTGACTTTTATCGCCTAAGCCCCAAACATACGAGAGAGCGATGTAGGGTGATGGGCTTTCAATGGAGGTTGTGTGTAGACGGCCGATCAGACGGCTATCGACCAAACCCTGTGAGGGTAAGAGATCTAGCAGCCGAATCTCGGTTGACACCGTCCGTAGTTCCACCGAGCCATAGTCAAAGGCTTGGAATTGGTCCATGATGAGCTCGATTGAGTTTGATAGATCATCTAGGTCAGCACGGATGTTGAGGCGGGGTACTGACCTCACAGTACAGCAAACGTCAATAGCGCAAACGCCACGCTGACAAGCTGAGACAACGTAACTTGCCATGCAGCCAATTGATTTCGCGATCAAGTTCCACGTCTCGTAATGCGCCGCTTCACAGTCGTTCTCTTAAAAGCGTCATTTTGTTGAGCTATTGCGCTTCCTCGTGGATAGGTTTGATAGGATAGCAGTATGACGCTAAATCTTAAAAGGCCTTGCGATCGGCGGTGAGATTGCAGCTGAAGTTGAGACATATATCGACTAGCTTACATAGTCGCGACTATCCTGTTGATCTGATAATGGATCTGGAATCAATCGTCGTTTTCAACAGAAAGGAGTCTAGTTAATTGCATTAGCTACAGGATTGCCATCTTGACATACGTCAGCGAAAGACACGGCAAAGACACAACTTTTGTCTATAAATTCCCACTCCTGGCTCTTCATTCCCCAACCCTTCTCACTCATCAACTCATATTTCAAGACCTTCATTACACATTATCACCAATCATATCACAATGTCCGATCCCGCCAGCCAACTCCGCATTCAAGACAGCAAGCAGAGGCTCAAGCAGGCATACGACAACGCCGTCAGCACCAAAGAAAGTGCCGAGTCCGATTTCAAGGAAGCGCAAGATGCCGGATTCACTGATGGTCAAGGCTTCAAGCAATGGTCTGTTCAGAACGTATGATTCTACAAGCCTTCTTCAATGGGGGCGTGTCACTAACAAAAAGACAGGCGCCTGCATGGAGCGCAGCCCTAAATGAGTACCAAGGAGCAAAGGCTGCGTACAGCGCGGCACTTCAACATGGTGACAACGAAGCTTCCAAGGCTTGGGAGAAGAAGTATAGAGAGGCAGTGTTGGGAGACAACCCTGCAAGGCCCGACTACGATGTTCTCGTTGAGCCTTGATTCATAGGTCATATAGATCAATGCCATGGTGCTACCCCTGATAACAAGGAGTCCACTGATGCATTAAGTCATGGGATAGATTTCTAAGCAGTCGAGTGAAACTGCCGTTGAGATGCTTGTATACGATAGTGAACATGAAATTGCTATCTCAGTATAAGGGAACATGACCGGCATCATACTTCTGAAGTATACCAAAGCTTCCGGCATGCCATAGAACCGTAGCTCAGCCGACAGAGAGATCAGATATCGACCTCCTCAGACCCTCATCCATGTCAAGATTCATCTTTTCAGCAAGTTCTAGCAAACGACGTTGATCTCCAGGATGCCACTTGGCAAGACTCCTTTGTTCAAGCAGCTGCAAGAAAACCTCACGCGGCGTCTTTGAGTAGTCAACCCCCAGACTCCAAGGTGCTTTCGCGTAATCCTCCGAAATGTCCAGAAGCGCATAGATGAAGTCATGTTCTCTGGAGCACTCAAAGTTACCCCGAAGACACACGTATATCCACCGACGCAAGTTGTTAATCCAATCAGCGGAGCTGAATAACCGAGCCTCTCGGTGATGGTTTGCTGGGTTATCTATGAAGTCCTTGTGGTGCGCGTTGCTCGCGCCGTTAAGAGTTGCTACTGATTTATCGAACTCGCTCTCGGGGATGGATTTGGCACCGCACCACACGACGTAGGTCTTGGCGAGGTATAGCTCTTGAATGATCCAGACTCGACGCCAGTATCGGCGGTGACAGAGAGAGACTAAGGCTTTCAACTCACGCGAGTCTCTGTGCAAGGATGGAAGCTTGGCTTCCAGCGATGCTTTGTTTGACAATAAATCCATAGCAAGGTCACTATCGTCTTTGGCTGGACCGAGCCATGAGATGACACAAACTGCCCTTTTGAATGTCTCACCCATCATCGAGACTTGCTGGCTCTTCTCTTGAACGTTCGACTGATTGATGCATATCGCATCGACCCAGAGTAGCTGATCTTCCATTGGCTTTCTTATGCTTCTAAGCGCATCAAAGAGATTCCTGCGAATCTGAACCTTGCGATCATGAACTGTAATGTCGGGGTCATCTTTGCTTTCCGCTCCCCATTCATATGACAGGGCATGGTATTCAGCTTCATCACGGTTGACAGGAACGAGGGCGCATACGACCTCATCGTCAGCTACCCCACGCTGGAGAATGAGTATGCGGATCTGTGTAGAATCGATCTTGTAATAGTCGATTGCAAGAGCCCTCTCAGCCATTGTTGTCAGTTCTCAGAGTCTTTGGGGAGTCTTTTTATCGTGTGAGAGATCTTGACTAGTGAAAGTGAGAGTAAAATCACAATGAGGCTGAAATGATGCCTGAAAATGCATTGGGGCCCAACAATGCTGCAAGTATCAGCTGATCTTGGCATACTGACTAGAAACACCTTGGCTGCAGACGAGCGAAACTGTATGCACCGAACACTTGGAAAATACCTATAATAAGCCTGCAGTTACGGCCCATTGCATTCGGAGCACCTCACCCAATTAACCGTAACGACTTTCGCACAACCTCTGACCCATGGCGAGGCGCTTCGTTGCCCCCAGGGCCTGTTCACATCAGCTCACCGCTATAGATGACGGCAGCTAACAATGTGCTGATGCCCCATACCTTGGCAGTGCCAAGGCCTTGTGTGCCCTTTACCCAGCCTTGCGGGTGCCAGATGACCGCAATCGTGCCATTCCTTTTCGCGAAAGAGCAGGAAGTGTGGCAATAGTGACTATGAAATCAGATCGCTCGATACCATGCGTTGACAAGTTTAATGTCCCTGGAGACACAGAAGCTGTTAAAGATCGCCTCTCGCGGGCTCCGTCACGTACTCAATGCCATCTTGGCTGCAAAGTGGAAAGCGTGATTTACCTAGTTGAGGGGTTGAAACCTGAGACTGTGTCTATTTTCGGATATAAATTGGACATAGACCCGATGCTCTTTGCGAGCCACGAGAGAACCTCCAACTATCAAACTTTGCGTAACGAGGCGGGCCTGGGACCACGCCTCCCGTCGCTTGTCAATAGAGACACAACCTGGCGCATAACATATTACGATATCATAATACCACCGCTACAAGATATATTTACGTCTTACATCGTGGGATGCGCTTTAAACGGACGAGATATACAGACACAGAGAATCAACAACAAATAGGAGCAACCCTTTATCCTCACCCGAAAATGTTCTATGTGGAGGAAGCCGGGCTCTGAAGATGATATTGATAGTAGTAAGTATACCTTACCTCAGATATGAGCCAGTAGCTTACCAGTCACAGCACTAATCCCGTGCGATCTGCCATTCTCGAAAGCTCACATCTGGACCCAGAATACAACACACGATTGGTGGGAGATCAAAGAGAAGGATGTTTCGATAATGCCGCATCACGGTGGCTACGCCGATGTTATACCACGCCTCGCTTCGTTCAGAACCTGGAAGGGCCCGGGACCGGAAAGACAGAGTCTATACGGGGACCTCTTGTATTATTTGACCAAGCACACCCATGAGATATAGTGTGAAGGGGAATCACCTATCGATATCGAGAAAATCGCGATTAGGATCATAAGATCGCAGTACTTGTTGCTTCTGGACTATTTCAATATGACGTTCAGTACATCTACATGCAACTACGAGTCCTTAAAACAAGAGCAGGCCTTCTCAATAAGTCTCTTACAGGCTTGACAGGTATTTTAGGAAACAAGAGATCAATTAGGGAAGCCAGGACGGTCAAGACCCTCACACTTGTGGCGTTGGTCTTTATTCCTTCAAGCTTTACGTCAGCATTATTCAGCATGTCCGATGAGTTCCCTCCAGGAAGAGAGAGCTTTTGGGTGTCCTGGGTGGTTTCTTTGCCTCTTGTCATTGCCGTTCTTGTCCTTGCAACTATTCTTGACTTTGGGTATGATGATAACGGCACGTGGAGGCCAACTATGTATCTTTCAATCTTGAAAGAGAAGTGTTAAAGTGAGTAGTTACGGGCCGCAATATTACTTGATGCATTGAAGGATTTCATTTTCTGTGATAAAGTCTTCATTGTATACAACTTTGTAGCTTTTCTACTAAATGACACTGAATCTTGGAATGATGCGATGCACGATTCTTGGGATATGCTGTTCTGGTATATAGACAATTGCACCTCTAATTAAGCATATTCCTTGATAACACTCACAGGCTCCACATACTCCCCAAGAGGCGTATAAACAACATCATCATACCCAAAAGCTTTCGGTCCTCCAATCTCAATACCGGAAGGTGTTCTCGTCCACTGCGGCGAGCACGTAATGCCCAGGACAGTGACTCTATAGCCATACTTGAACTCTGGAACACCTAGTGCCTTTCCAGATCCATTGTCTAGCACAGCAATGAGATCAGGGACAGAAGCGATGATCTTGCTTTCTGAGCCATCAGCGGTGGTGTGCTCAGCAAGAATGTTCTCGTTCTTGAATGGGATACGTAGTGTTCCTCCTGATACTACAGGTGTCATTCGCTCCGATTCACCGTCGTCTTGGTCATCGAATGCTTCAATACGTAGAGTGCCGTGCGAATGTCCCTTGTACAGCCTTCGCTCGACCTCAACAATTTTACCACGGAATAGCACCCTCGCTGACTTTAACCCACCAGCCTCTTCGATGATTGACTCTGCAACTGTCGAGAGCTGGTTACTGTAAACACTTCGTGCGATACATCTGCCTATCCTCCAAGCAAGAGAACAGGTATTCAGCACGCCATATTTCCGCACGTACTCGGTAGTAGTAGGTTTAGCGGCCATGCCCACTCTGCTCCCCATCTCGGAACATGACGCTCTCAATGCTCTGTCGACAATCTCATCGTCTGGTGCTCTAGTCATGATGATGCTCTTGCCGTCGCCTGAGTCAATAGCACAAGGAACGAGTTCCAGTGGTTTATGTACCGCGAGGGTAGTCTGCCAGTATGTAGGATATGCTCGGCCCATCCAGTCGCCGTCAATCACGGGTGCGTTGAAGAACCGCGAGGAGCCGACAAGCATAGGCTCCATACCGTTGGCACCACCAATTTCTAATCCCATGACAGCGTCGATGCTCTTGTGGCCGAGATACTCCATGAGCACGTTGAATGCTTCGACTGTCTCGGTTGACTGTAGTCGCTCTACTGACACGGCAGGAGATCCCATGTGGCCGCCCCAGTAGATGAGGGCATCATCTTTCAGGAAAGACTGGTCGATGATACGAATAGTGTGACCTTGGCGTATGATATCCCGCAGTTGGATAAAGCTAGGAGCTGGAGTGCCACCACCAGCGCAGCCGAGCACGTAGCATCCGTCAGCCAGCCAAGCCAGATCTGTCTCATTGAGTATCCATTCAGGCACGCCCTCACTGTTGACCTTGATGGTAGGAGTGTATGTAAAAGGGTCCACGGGTATATCCTCTGTAGTCTTGACAGCTCGATTCTTTTGCCCTTCAGGTTCATCACCAACTTCGTCATCATCATCTACAGCCTCGAGCTCCAACTCAGATACATAGCCCTTGAAATCGACGTCTCCCACTGCTTTAACAATGGTTCGAACTTGATGAGACACGTATTGCAGTGGAATACTCTCTACATTCGCCATGGTTATACTTTCGGGGATGGCACCAGCTTGAATAGCTCGTTCAACGGCCATCGTCTTTGCACGCTCAAGAGCCTGTGACTCTGTCTGGTGTGCTGTGCTCTGAACAATATCGACGTCGCCGCTCACTCGAGAGATAGCAGCACCAATGGCATTCGCCACGTCGTGGAATGGAGGAAGGATGACCTTTGAAGCACCTGAGATATCCTCTGGTGCGAGCACAGCACCTCCGCCTACCAGAAGGACGGGTAGCGGTTCAGCAGAGGTCTTGATGACATCGACAGCTCCATCGAGTAGAGTCTTAATACAGTCTTTTGCAGATTGGATAAACTCAGGTTTCAGTCCAGCGAGTTTGCTCTTATGACCCATAACTGCTCTTCCCAATGCAACAGCGATATCAGATGCCGTGCATGTATTACCACCAAAGACGAGAGATTCTTCCATAAGGTAGTGCCCAACAGACTCAGGGCCAACCTTGACTTTTCCGTCGACACTGCGGACGAGTGAACCCCCGCCAAGACCAACAGAGTGCAAATGAGGCATTGAATAGTTCACCCTCACTCCAGCAACTGTGACGTAGGCAGAAGCTTGTCTTGGAAGTCCGCTCGGTAGGATCACTCCAATGTCAGCTGTAGTTCCACCAATATCCACGACGATGGCCGAAGAGTTGCCTCCAGCATCGATCCCAGCTAGGTATGCAGCTCCTCTCATCGAGTTGGTGGCTCCTGATGCAAAAGTTCTGATCGGTATCCTAGCTGCAGCAGAAGCATCAAGAGTGGTCCCGTCATTCTGAGTGATGAATAGTGGACATGTCAGGTTGAGCTTCTTCTTGGCCTGATTAAACCTCTTCATTGTCTTTCGAGCATATTGGAGAATGGCGGCATTAAGAATACTGGCGTTTTCCCGCTCAAGGAAACCAATATTAGCCACTTCGTGAGAACAAACGACATCGATTCCTGGAATTTCTCGTAGGATGATGTCTCTGACACGACTCTCTTGCTTGAATATCTCATCAATCGGAGAAAAGACGCCAGCGATTACAACAGCTTTGAGATTCTCTGCCTTGATCCTTTCACACTCAGCAATCACCTGGGCTTCTTTTATAGGCGCTTCCTGAGACCCATCGATATGCAGGCCTCCATCAATGATCCCACAATATCCCTTGATGATAGCCGCCAGATCGGGCGGAAAGTCTGAAAATGGAGGCACTTCACGCAGGAACGAACGTGACAGTCTCAAGACGCCGACTTTTTGAAGTCGTCGGGCATCTCTCTCCACGACTGCATTGATAAAGTGTGTCGTGCCGACTGTGATGCTCGCTATGCGCTGGGGAACTATGTTGCCAGACTCAATGACAGCTCTAACAGCAGTTTCAATTCCAGCGGTCGCATCTGGTGTAGTCGGGGTTTTCTTGAAGGCGATGACTCCGCGTTGAGAGTCGCCTTGGGCAGCGAGGGCGACGTCTATGGCAACGGCGTCGGTGTTGGTGCCGCCGACGTCGACTCCTATGCGTATAGTTTTGCTTAGAGTCATGATGGGCAAAGGTTGGAGCTCTAAATCTGAAACCTATACAGCAGTTCTTGAGAAGATATTTGCGTGTGAGAATATCCAACGCGTTTCTCATATAACAGAGTCTCTCACATCATTGCTACCATAGAGAGTGGAGCTCACGTTTAGCTTCCACGAACTGCAAGGTTACATTCGTCTGCGGGGTGTCTACTCATATCTCAAAGATAACGTTGCGGGGTTGAATGAACTCCTCTGAACTTTCTTGATTCCTCAAACGGTGCAATTGACCCGAGCAAGCGGTTCCCCTATCTTCGGTCAACTTTGGTCGGGATGAAACAATCCGAGGGTGTTGATCATCGCCAATTATTAGGCTAAATGCCGCGGCGTCTCCAAATCAGGAATGCCGACACGGCAATTGATGTCGGGCTCTATATTATCTCTCTATCTATAACTTATCTTGGTTTGCCCATGGTTTACTGACAAATCGGATAATTTCCCTTCTCATTGAATTACCCGTTCGTCTACAAGGCCATTTGTGATACGACAGTTTGGTTCCGGAATCCGGGCTCCGGGTCTCATCTGCCGGACCGGATATGAGTTCTTCTTCTGGAATGGAGTTACACAGGACTCAACTTATGTAGGACGAGATAGTTCCAAACCATTATCTGTCGGACATGAACCCCTCTTTTCGGGCCTCGCACAATGTAACCCAACCAGACGGTAGTGGCAGTGATTGCTTCCTTATCATCAAGACATCCAAAAATGATAAGGGACCTAATAAAATGAATGAGAACCCACAGAGCGTATTGTGATCGGAATGGTTCAGCTCAATAGGACCAGGCTCCAATATCCATCACAGCTCCGACGTGAAAGACTATCAGTATGTCACTTAAAGCCACCCTCACATGGATGAGACTGCCCAGCGCAGACAGAGCCGTCTCCAATGTCTGGATCAATGACGACATCCGCCCGCTGGAGCCAGAGCGTCGAACATGGAACGCCATGACCTTTATATCGTTCTGGCTAGTAAACCAGGTCGCTAGTAAGCCGCCACTCTCAAGCTCGATATATTTATGTGTAATCTAACTCCCATTTAGTATCTAACTGGCAATTGGGCGCCTCTCTCGTCGCCACCGGCCTCAGCGTCTGGCAGGTTATTATTGCAACATTGATCGGCAAAGTCATCATCAGCCTGGTCGCTATTTTCAACGGCTACACAGGCGCTGAATGGCATATCGGTTTCCCTGTTGTGTCCAGATATATCTGGGGTCCATACGGATCTTTCATCGCCATCGTTCAGAGAATCATCCTCAGTCTGGTCTGGTTCTCTGTGCAGTCGTGGACCGGCGGTCTTTGCATCTCTGTCATCTTGTCCGCTTTGTTTCCCAGCTTCCAACGACTTGGAAATGTGTTCCCTGCATCATCTCATCTTGATACGAAGCAGTTTGTTGGCTGGATTCTCTTCAATGTGTCCATGATTCCAGTTCTGTGGATCCACCCTCACAAGATCAAGAGAGTTCTCCTTATCTTCAACATCATCGCTTCGGTGACGCTCATCTCAATCATGATCTGGTCCCTAGTTGAAGCTAAAGGTGGTGGCCCTCTGCTTTCTGAGAGTGCAACAAAGATGAGCTCTCATGACCTGGGTTGGGCTATCACGTCAGGCGTAACGACTGTTATTGGCGGCATAGCAGTTGGACTTACTAATGCCAACGATTATACCCGGTTTGCCCAAAAGCCTGGCGACCAAGTGTTTGGGCAGTGGTTCTCCATCATGTAAGTTACATCAATGCCTGTGATTTGCAAGAACAGCAACTTATACATCGGCAGCTTTTTCGGCACTCTATTCCCTCTCTTTGGATGCCTCGCCGCATCGGCCACTCAGGGTATTTGGGGCGAGGCCATCTGGAATCCTCGTAAGTCCAACCCTCAAGCTCCCTCTCGTTTACTCCATCATAACTAACCATGATTCAACTATCTAGCCTTAATCTGCCAACAGTGGCTCGATAGGGACTACTCCTCTGGTTCAAGAGCTGCTGCATTCTTTGCGGGCTTAGGCCTTGTAATGTGCCAGATTGCCATCAACGTGGTTGACAACGCATACAGTGCTGGCATGGATCTCGCTGGTCTCGTCAGCTCCTATATCAACATCAGACGAGGCGCTTTTATTGCTCTCGTTTTGAGCGTTGCCATGTGCCCGTGGGAGCTTCTCTCTTCAGCCAGCGTCTTCATCTCCGTCCTTTCTGCGTACAGTGTCTTTCTTGGGCCGATCATTGGCATTCAAGTCTGCGATTACTGGCTGATCCGCTCCCGCCGCATCAAATTGTCTGACCTCTACAATCCTGGTCCTACCAGTATCTATTGGTTCAGTTGCGGCTTCAACCCCAGGAGTTTCATTGCTTGGTTCCTTGGCTTTGCGACTCAATTGCCTGGATTTGCTGCTGCTGTAACCCCCGACAAAATCAAGGTTGGCGAGGCTTGGCACGAATTGTTTTATCTTGCATTCCCTCTCGGGTTTGCAATCTCATTTACAGTTCATTACGTTATCAACCGTGTCTTCCCGCCCGCTGGCTTAGGGCTCGTTGACGACATGGACTACTTCGGATCCTTTACTGAGTCTGAAGCTCTCAAATTGGGTATGGGCCTAGGATCGGAGGGAAGTGAAAAAGACGCTGTGATTCAAGGCGTGCCTGTTCAAACAAAAAGTTAACTGTGCGTATACGGCTCTGCAACGATTAAAGCTTGGAGGTTAAAGCTGATCTTGCATATAATCATAAGATTTGTTTTGAAAGGATTGATCCACTTCCGCTTATCCTTGTATCCCCTCTTTAGGTAGTGTCGTGATGCCAAGCCGTAAGCATGGTGCGATTTATTACGGATCAAGCAGCTGGAGTACCAATAATCCAGTGAGATATATATTTAAACCACACTCTGCAATCCCACACCGCCACTTTGCATTTAATTTTTGCTTCGCCTATTCTAGCTCTTATGAACTGTCTGTCTATCGCCGTATAATGCCATTATATTAAAGCACCTTGACACTTCGACTGTTCTCATAACCTAGCGTTGTATCTGCTCAACAATACAGACATAGAAAATAAGAGACGACAACTCACAATGTCGGACTACGATGCCTTTGACCGCAACATGCGAGTTTCTGTTAAGCGCAACGGCGAAATCAACGACGTTCGCTACTGCAATCTCATGCTTCCTCGCAGCGGCCCCGAGTCTCCCGGGCCTCATTCCGATGTGAAGGGACTGATGTCATGGCCGCGTATATGCGGCGTCTTGACCGACGAAGAGATCGCTCACACGATAGAGACAGATCCATCGTGGACGTCTAAACCGCGCGGCTGTCGACTGCGCATTACCCTCACAGATGAGATCTCTGATGATGACTCCGATGATCTTTTGGATGAGGAGGATAAGAGGGGAGATTGGGAATCGCGGGAAGCTCCTGGCAAAAACAGGAAGAGAGCGGACCTGACCTCGGTCGACCCAATCGTGTGCTTGGATGCTAATGGCGTTGGTACCTCATATATGCTGAGCTTGGGGCTGCTAATCAAGACGCCATCTTTGGGTCGGGTGACGCAGGTGGTGTTGGAAGAGAACACAAAGAGGACCCTTGTGCAAGTCCCTCCGGCGTGGACGAACGACAGCTTTATCACACTCGCCAAAGTGTTCAGTATCATTGCTGTCGCACTAGAGCGTGTAGAGTTCCTTGGCATCCACTTGGAGATGGGAGAAGCGCTAGGAAAAGCGAGGTTAGAGATTCAGGAAGAACTCTTGAGAAGTCTGGAGGCTGAAAAGAACGACACCAACAAACTGCAGATTGCAGCACCCGTGCTGCCGTTTCTGCCACTTGATAAGCTTTGCGATGGCAGCCAACTTCTAACGTTGGATCGCTTACAAGGACTCGTCTCGAGAGTTGTGCCTTATTATTCCGTTGCCCCGAGGGTTGAGGTGCATAAGGGCTCATGCGGATGTCTGTTACCTGGGGGACTGGCAGGAGCAGACAAGGGAGATGGTATCTCTGAAGTCAAAACCACGCCAAGGAGATTCTATGATGCCTTGCGGGGTAGCGAGGCCGATCTCAAAGACAAGATAGTGACGAGACCGGCGAATGAACCTGTGGAGAGCTACATAGCACTCTCGTACCCTTGGAACTCGTACAGCTCTCAAGATCTGGAAGGGATCATCGGGATAGTCCACGAGGTATTGAGGCACCGCTACTTCTGGGTCGACCGATGGTGCATAGATCAAGATAGCTACGAGGACAAAGAAACCGAGGTGCCCAAGATGAAGGACTACTACTCTAACGCTGAGTATACTCTGATCCTTCCTGGCATGACCTTCCCACTCGAACTTGCACAGCTGAAGACCGAAGGCCCCAAAGTTCGGGTATACAGTCCAGAGCTAGTTCAGCAGGTCAAGAAGACATGGGAGAGCTGCGAGTGGAGAAAGCGCTGCTGGACATTGCAGGAAGCCATCATGAGCAAGCGTTGTACCTTCTGGACAGGGCAAGAATCAGCCCCCCTGATCGATTGCTCACAGCTTGTGGGAGTTTTATGCAGTTCGCCATTTGGCGACAGCTATATGAACACCCTCCCTCACCTCTCAATGGAGGTTGGCCATGTCGACAAGAAGACCTTGGTGGCCATGTCAGCGACGATAGCGGACCCAACAGAGGAATCCGTATATCAAAGGGCAATAGTGAGATGCTCAAGTCATGGCACCATCCCAGACGCGAATGCCTGCAAGCGCCCTTTGGCAGTGCTGCTGGACAAGTTGCGCGGACGAGAAGCGACTCTAGAGCTGGATGAGTACTACAGCCTCTTCTCCATGGCATCGGATAAGCTTCCCGTAGTAGATTACAGAATCGACGTTGTTCAGCTCGTGGAGAGGATCTTGGGTACTGGTGCTCTAGGGGCCAATATCCTATTGACCAGTACTAGGCGAGACAGTGTCGTCAATAGGAGTTGGGTGCCTAACATTTGCGCCAAGCGAGAATATTCGATGATGGGAGCAGGTATAAACGCGGCACATCCACACATCTCTGATGGTGTAATGATCGTTGCTGCATTTCCAGTAAGGATGAAGACTGCGGATGCTGACAGCAGCGACTATTTTGCTGAGGGCACCAAGATTTACATGGTGTATTCCTACCCGATAGAAAAGCCCTTTGATGTTGACATGGACTTTACTATACGTCGGAGACTGAAGAAGGCGAGCCACTATCTCTTTATACAGCCGGTACAGTGGGATTTCTCAGTCTTTACCAGTGGTTTAATACTCTTGGCCACAGAGGAAAAGCAACCAGGGGAACACCGAGTGATGGATGCGACCATCATGGACAACATGACACAGCATACATTTTTGCAAAACCGCCATTTTCATGATGGCAAACCATTTCGTCTTGTCTAGTTGGGAACAGGGTATAGGTCGAAAAAAAAGGATATGGGCTTTATGATGAGGACTGTCGTTACGGCTGGCTCGACTGCCAATCTTTACTACACAGTAACAGAACAGCCGACACGCACAGCTAGTATCATGACCATCAATTGTTTGGCAATACTTTCAAGAAAGGCCTAGAGTGAAGGAAATCAATAGTTTAGATGATGCGATAGAATTTCAACTAATCGTACCTATAATTCTAACCACTTCGGTATCACATGAGGGTCAGGGAGGCGAAGCAGCGGGAAAACTGGCTGTACGCGGCGGCCTCCCACAATACGAACACTTTATAGTCCAGGCCACCATTGCAGTATAATGGGGGGGCTTGAGATGAGCGCGTTGAGAACGCTTCGCGCTTTGATCGCGCAGGCGGGGTATACAGTAGAGAGGCTAAGAATAATAGCTCGTTTACGGGGAGGGGCTCAGCCGATGAACAACATCAGGAGTGAGTACCCGGTGGACGAAAGCTCGCTAATCATTCAGCGGCGTGGAACCGGCAACTGGGATCTATGGGCTGTTAGTGGACGCGGCACGATCCGGCCGCTGGTACGGAGTAGACCAACCTAAGGCTGGACAAAACGCACTCTTAGATACACGCCCGGACACCCTCCCTTAAAAACCTGAGCTCCACCAAGATCGATAGAATCCAAGCCGAGAACAAGCTAAGGTTGGGCAATGGCCCGTACTACTTGGCGTGGAGATCTGGCCATAATTGCAGATTTGCAGAAGCTAATAGTATAGTGGACTATAAATAAATAGGACCATCTTCTCAATTTCTGAATACATCGTCCCAGCAACCATATTCCACAAAATATCTTAAAAGCAAATCTCTAGCATCTTTACAATGGCTCTCAACAACGACCTCAATATCAAGGCTGGTCTTGACACCGTCACCCAAGAAGAGCACGATGACATCACGTCGACCTTGGAGGCTCTGGCTGATCCTGAAGCCGCCTCTGATTCGGCCAGTGTGATGGCTAATGCCGCGGACATTGATTCAAACAACTTGATCGATAACGTCTTTTACATCAACCTGAGCCCCAATACTGATTCACTCGACGACTATTGGCGGCAAAAGCTCAAGAGCGTCACTGAGAACGTCGACATGAATAATGGTTTCTTCAACGACAAGGCTTTCAGGAACGTGAATGATGCCGTTGCTGGAGGCCAAATTGACCCCAAGGATGAAATCAAGAAGGCGAACTATTTCGCCAAGGTGATCAATCATTTAGTCACAAACGCTCCATGGTATGTTCGTTTCTAATTGGTGACCAACAATCACATGTCAACCTGCCCGTGTATCTCGGGGTTAATAAAAGGTGTCACAGGATCGATACCCAGGGTGTCATGGTACGGAATAAGAACTTCACTACCAAGAAGGAAGACTTCCACAAAGCCCTGATATCGCACTTTACACAGGGTCTGAACCTTCCAAACAACGTTCTGAATAAGTTCGAAGGTTTCCTGGCCAACGTCCAAAACACAATCAAGAACTCGTCTACTACATCACCCAGAGACGGCATTTCGATCTACATCTACGCCGTGATTTACGTCAATGATGAAATGATTCAGCAGTGGCGGCCTCGTAAGTCTCCCTATACCAGCTGGTGGTATGTTCAATAGGTAGAGTGGCAAACTAATATAGTTTGTGTACAGAGGTTCGAACCATCTCCTTCAAGCCCAGTCAAAACCTTGGCGCCTACGTAAAGGATAAGAATAACAAGAGTACTGGAAGCGAAGTCAATGTCGACTTTCAGTACGTTCAACTCGACGGCGCTTTTAATAATGATCTATTTGAGAGGTCTGCTAAGGCTTCTCTTATGCGAATCAGGCCAGGGATAGCTCCTATAAAGCCCTTAGGTATTACCTTTGATAGTGATTAGGTTATTCTTAAGATATGAATTGATATTCAACCCAATAACTCAACTTGGGATATCCCTGTTCATTCTTGGTATACGCAACAGGTGGCTCCACTGCTGTTGCCAATCAGCTACTACCCCTCAGGTTCTCGAACCATTCCCTCTTTTATCTAAGTGCATTCTCGCCACTCCACACTATCGAATTCACTAAACAGATTTATTGCAATAGTGTAATGCATGTCTTTGCTTTAGTTAAAAGTTCCTTGGCATGCTCGACTTTCAGACATGTGATAGACTAAACGCTGCACTGCTTCAGCAAATCGGAACACTTTACCATGAAGGGGTAGGCAGCAACATCTGAACCCAGTAAGCTTTAAAGTACCTTAGCACCAGGTAATCCGAACTTCAGTGAGGTGTAGTGGCTTTTCTCCTCTATAGGTATTCCGCCAGCAAGTGTCATGGGCTTCCTATTGTTATCGTCGTCGTACAAGTACTAACCTTGGATTAAAACCGATCGGCGTTCTAGACTCTTAGTGCTTGGGCAAGCTTTGTTTGAGTGGCTAGCTGAAACGCTACGCTATCGGTCTCTCGAGCTAGCTGGTTCGCATTGGAGCCACAGCGCTAACAGAGGTCCGAGGACGTTCAATTGTAGATTTCTGTAGCCTGTGGGTTGCGTGGTTCCACTGTACATACTAGAAGTTCAGCTGATACATGTCACTAAGCCAACCACTTACTGGGGGCGACTTAGCGGAACTTCTGCACATGCATCTCGCACCGCGAACAGAAGTCAGAAGCGAAGATTCAACAAGCATGTTTTACGCAAGTTTTAGAATGGTCTAGATCTTGTTGGTTGTTGCGAAGTATACGTTCACCGAAACCAGGCGTTCCAACACGAACAATTAGGGGGCCGAGCACCGTTTGCCCGAAGACGACCTATTTCGTGGCAGATACTTCGTCTCAGCTCTCCTGGTAATTCTGTACGTGCTGATTTCTCCTTCCAAGCCACTTGATCTAAGATTTTCGCCAAAATGGCCTCGTCAATCAGCATCAATGGCGTCAGCGTAGAGCTTAACCATGACTGTGATGGATCAGAAACCAACTACATCATCCTTCGCACTAAGGGCATACCCCTGAACAAAAAGCAAAAGACAAAGCTCTTAGAACTAGGGGTCCACGTCAACGAGTTCGTCGGCGACGAGAAACAACAGGTCTACCTTTGTGGTTTCCATCAAGATTCTCTGGATAAGGTCCAAGATCTGGACTTTGTTGAGTACGCGGGCGAGTATGTGGAGGAGTTTGCCCTAACAAAGAAAGTCCAGCAGGACGCAAAAGGACAAACTTGCAATGTTGCAATCATGCTACATCAAGATGTGGAGGAGATCACTGAAGAGTTGACACAAAAAATAGCAGAAGCGGCCAATGTCGACCCATCCGCAATTGTTGTAGAGGACGGAGGACTTCAGATCAAGGTTGCGACGGACAGGTTGGATGGGATAGCAGCCCTGGACGAAGTCCGGGTGCTTCATACAGCTAATGAAGCCGCTTTGTTTGATACAAAAGCTCGTCAGATTCTCCGAGTTGACGAGGCCTTAGCACCCAAAAGTCACCCGGAAACCCAGCATATTGTTTATCGAGGCGAGGGTCAGATAGTCTGCGTTGCAGATACTGGCTTGGACCGTGGTTCCAAGACCAACGTCCACGAAGCATTCAGTGGCCGAGTCAAAGAGTTATTCGCTTGGGGTAGACCTGAGACAAACCTTGCAGATGACTTGGATGGTCACGGCACCCATGTTTGCGGGTCGGTCCTTGGCTCAGGCCAACATCAATCGCATGGCTTGGTCGAAGGCGTAGCGCCAGGAGCAGAGCTAGTCGTACAATCGCTATTCAGCAAGTTCAACCCTTTGAACAACGCACCTCGGCTGGATGGATTGCCCAAGACGAACTTGGCTCCGCTCTTCCAGCAGGCTTATGATGCAGGCGCTCGAATCCATACCAACTCGTGGGGATCTCCACTACCTATATCGAGGATTCAGAGACCCTACGACGGACGCTCAGAGAGCATCGACCAGTTTGTCCACGATAACCAAGACATGACGATTCTTTTTGCAGCCGGCAACGATGGTCAGGATGCTGGTCTGGACGGCAAGCTTGATGGGGCAATCAATGAGCGGTCGTTGGGTGCAGAAGCAGCTGCCAAGAACTGCATTACGGTTGGAGCGACGGAGAATGATCGACCCGACCTCGCTTCTGGCGACTCCAAACGTCCTTACACGTATGGGGGGTTCTGGACACAGAGGTTTGCCGTCAACCCACTGCGTGACGACCACATGGCCAACAATCCAGATGGCTTAGCGGCCTTTAGTAGCCGCGGTCCAACAGCAGAGAACAGGCTAAAGCCAGACATTGTTGCTCCTGGAACCGCCATTCTCTCAGCACGCTCCCAGAATAAGAAGTATCTTGGAGGAGTTCATCTCACTGGAGAGTCTGGGGATAGCAAGTACATGTACTTGGCCGGAACGAGCATGGCTACACCACTCGTGGCAGGTTGCTGCGCTGTTCTTCGCCAGGCCCTGATTGCCAATGGATATCGGGATGAGCAAGATGGAGTCAAGAATCCTACTGGCTCTTTGATCAAGGCCCTGCTTATCAACGGAGCGGCTCCAGTGGGTGGTCAGTACATGCCCGACGGGGTTAATGAAGGGTACAATGCGCACTCTGGGTTTGGACGAGTTGACCTCGCCGCATCAATTCCCCGGAACGATGATACTTACTCAGGCTATGGTATTGGGGTTGTTGATGAAGACGACGAGAAATCCTTTGAATACACGGTGAACATTCCGAAACCGTTGGAGGGAGACGATCGTTCCTTGACTCTGAAAGTCACCATGGTGTATGCAGACCGTCCAGGAGGCAAGCTTCAGCATGACCTGAACCTCGTGGTTGCCAGCGGCGAGCTCGAACATCATGGTAATCAAGTGAAAAAGTCGTTCCCCCTTGGTGCCGCTGAGGGATTTGATCGTCATAATAATGTCGAGCAAGTTGTATGGCACCATGTTCCTGCCGGATCGGCACGTATAATTGTAAAGCCATTCCGTTTCATGGACGAGCGAGTGCCTTTTGCTTACGCATGGAGACTTGTCAAGTCAATTTGATCTTGTAATCCCTAGTTTGGTCAATATATGTGGAATTTTACGATTGGAGCGCTGTCAATGGCTGTCATCAATACGGGGATCGGGATCAAAGTTGAAATAGGTCATAAGCAGACACTGGATCAGATACGTCTATTATAGTTCGTCTTCTATTGACTGTTCTTGCGGTTATGACTTTCACTGTGTATGCACCTGATAGTTCCACGTCTATTTAATGCCCGAGTAAAGGTCGCTATTTAACACCTATCCTGGTTCAATTGGCTCTAGCTATTTGAAGTAAGTATCCTTTGTGTTCGTGGAGGCTATACGAACGCTTCTCGAAGTGAATGACATATGACAATTGCTCCCGTCTGCGTAGACGTTAGTTACGAGCGATTTCTATGCATCTTGTACTAGGTATACCTGATCAACAATTCGACGGTTATTTAACCGCCCATCCTTGGGGTGTCCCAAGACAAAGCCTCCGCCTTCCAGAAGCAACACCAAGAGATGTTTTGTCTGCGCTTCGTCTGCAGATTGGGGTAGCCGTACGTTGCAGATAACATACCCAGCCCCCAATCCAGGGGTGTCGATTTTGACTTCCAGATCATGACCTTCATTTGGACCGGTTAAGAACGATACAAGCTTGCGCAAAGTCCACGTGACGCAGATGAGGTCAAATCGAAAGAGAAAGGGCCATTCTTGACCATCATTTACAGTGTGTATATTAACACGGCTCTGCGCAGTGGTCATGACGCAATGGAGGTGTGAAAGAGATCTGAACTGATGTGAGTAATTGAGGGTTAATTATAATTAGGTAGTAAAGCTACTGAAGTCGAGTTGGAGCTGGCACGAACTTACGTCAGTGCGCTGACTCAGTGGTTATGGTTATGCGGGTGAGATTTACACCCGAGGTATAGAGCATATAAGATGGACAGTGCAAGATGTGAGAATAGCTATTATAGGAAATAAAAATAAGAATATCTAAATAAGAGAAATACAGCGGCTTGAAATCCCAAATCAATTAACCCCCATCGCTTCCCGGATCTTCGCACAGAGAGCCGACGCAATCGGCTCCCTCATCATAGTAAAGTGATTGGCATTCTCGATCGCCATTGTGCCAATGTTCTCACCACCAATAAACTCATCCCAACCATTCGGCCCAAAGTCCTCCCTGTTATTCAAGAGCCAGTTCATACCCCGAGGATCATCAGGCTGTGCCTCAGGACGGGGATCATCGGGGTTCTTGCACACGCCGTCCGCGGCCCAGATGATAGTCGTCTTGGGTGCCATGCCATGCTCAAAAGGCTCAGGCACGTACCTATCCAGAGCCTCGATGAAGACACAGAAATGTTGAAAGAGCCAATCAGGCGGTGCCTGAGTTTCCTCGCCCATCTCGAAAGCACCAAAGATACCTGACTTTTCGAGAAAGTCGTACATACGCTTTGGCAGTTTGCCGAGACCAACGGGGTTGGGTGAGTCAATCAGGATGAGGCTCTCGACTACTTCTCCCTCGGAGACGAGTTGTCGAGCGGCGTCGAATGCTGAGACGCCTCCTGCTGACCAACCCGCAAGATGATAAGGGCCTGAGGGTTGGCGTCGACGCACTTCGTTCAGGTAAGAGCCAGTGATGTCTTGCAGAGCACAGTTGAACTCATGCGGCTTGGTGAGGTACGGACTGTTCAACCCAATGACTCTCATATCCGGTGAAATGGACGGGAGGGTGACATAAGACGTTGCCGAGCCAGCTCCGTCGGGGAAGAGGAAGAGTGTTCGCGAACAGTGCTTGGTGCCCTGCAAGATCGTAGAGGTCGAGCGAGGAATCTCAGCCACAACAGGCTTGACCTCCTCAACGGCATCATCTCCATGGTCACTGGGGGATGTTGAAGCAGCGCTGGACTCGGAACTCTCTGCTTCTGAGTTTGAGCTTGAGAAGTCTTGGTCGTTGGCTCCAAGGAAGGACTTGAGATCCTGAACAGTAGAGAACTCGTAGAACTGCGCTGCTGGAATGTCCAAGTCGAGCTCTTCTCGGAAGTTGCCCAGGATGGTTAGTGACATGAGCGAATCGACGCCCAGATCGGCCAAGAGTGTAGAGTCAGTGAGATCAGAGATATCGACGCCAATCTCGTCGGCAATGATCTCGAGAGCTTTCTGAACGAGACCAGAAGCAGACCCGACAGGTGACTCTGCTGGCTCTTGAGGTGATGTAGTGCCGGCGCTATGGTTGATGGTGGACGGAGGAGTGAGTACGGCATGCTTGACAGGCTCGGAATCAACATTCTTGACAGCGGCGTGCTTGGCCTTGGCACCAGAAGGCTTGGGAAGAAGCATCTCCAACACCTTTCGAGCGACCTTCTTGAAGGTGACACCCCCACAGATACCAATGATCTTCCCATCACGAAGAACATGGACATCGCCACTGTAAGTCGAATCATCAGAGCCAACAGCCTGCATCTTGACGTATGTCTGATACTGCACATCGCACTGATAAGGCTCGACCAGACGAAGAGTGCGCCAGCCATGGTTGATGTAGACGTGATCATCAAGGTCCAAGCTATCGCTGCAGTTCATGATGAAGCCCGTAATGTGACCCAGACTATCGCAGCAGTATGGGTTGAGAGCGAACGTGTCCTTGCCGGAGGGCATGAAGACTTTGCCAGTTCCTTCGAGACCTTCACTGTCAAACCAAACCTGCTCGATACCTTGGAAAGCAGATCCGTACTGAACTGAGTTGGAGAAGATCTTGTACAGGAGACCACGACGCATCATATGAGCAGAACCATCACTGGCGCCTTGAACGAGATGTTTGATGCCTCGCTGAATGAGATACGCGTGGCTCTGCCAGTTCTCGCGGTGGGTGCTCGGGTTCTCGACCGCGACATCACAGATTGCATGGAGAGTCGTCTGCTTTCCGCTTGCGTTGACGCTGAAGATACGAACTGAGCCATGCATGGAAGTCCAGTCCATATCCAGTGATGCTCGGAACAGCTGAGGGCCAGTCTCTCCAACGATGAGAGCCTTCTCAACAGCCATGTTGTTGATGGAGGGTAGGTTCGCCTGTGTGCCGAGACCGTGGTTCTCGATGAGGTGCTTGGCGAGGGTAAATGCAATGTCGGCGAAAAGAGTCTGCAAATTGTAAAGTCAGTGAGTTAATCTAGTAGATGTGTGAGCGACGGGGGACTAACCGAAGGAGCCATAGTCAAATTATTGACGCGATGGTTTTGCGCAATGGCCAAGAGAGACGGGTCATGCATGTCGGACTCAGCCGTGACGTAACTTCTCTTGTCACCATGAACCTGCTCAATGACATTGTGCACTGAATCGCTGAGTCGCAATGCTCTCGCCTGCACAGGTACGCCAACTGCAGTGTTCTCAACAGGTTCGTCGCCTTTGGTAAGACACCAGCTGTACTTGTACTGCATCCAGTAGTTCGCAAGCTGCCAGCTATACTTGGGAAGCTGAAGAACATTGCGAGAAGAAGCAAAGTCACGATGGTACTCGTCCCAGTTGACACTGAAGCCAGCCAGATGCAAAGCGCAAAGAGAGTCCGCAAGGGTCTTGAAGTGGTCCTCTTTTCGGCGCAGAGAAGCAAGACAGCGGAACTCTTGGCCGATGATTGACTTGACCATTCGTGTGAGGATGGGATGCGCTCCGATCTCAATACACATGCCGCTTCGCTCCATGATGCCTTGCGCTTCGGCCATCTTGATAGCACCGAGGAAGTCAACGGTCTCACGACAATGACGGCGGATGTACTGGGGACCGAGGGTATCGCCGGTGAGCAGTGTACAAAGAAGAGGCGAGACGATGGGCAGCTTGGGCTCGTGGAACTCAACCTGAGAAGCCAGTTCCTCGAGATCATCGAGGATAGGATCAACTTGAGATGAGTGAAAGGCGAACGGAATCTCCAACTTGTGAAGCTTGTAGCCAGCCTGAGTCAGCTTGCTGCAGAGAGACTCGATAGCCGCGTTGGGACCACTGAGAACAGTATCTTCAGCGCCGTTGACACAAGCAATCTCGACCTTCAGGTCAGATGAGATGTGCTGCCTCAAGTCATCCGCTGTCGCTTTTACAGCGACCATTCCGTGGGTATAGGCAGTGCACTTCTTGTCAAGAAGCGCCGCCCTGTGACCACAGAGGAAAATGGCATCGTTGACGCTGAGAACACCTGCAATCTGGAGAGCAGCATACTCGCCCAGACTGTGTCCAATGACATACTGGGGAGTGAAACCGAGGCTGATCCAGAAACGGGCGAGTGCGATCTGGATGATGCAGGTTCCGAGTTGCACGACAACAGCAGAGAGATCCTCAACGGGAGTTGTGCCATGAATGAGTGGAAGCACAGATGGGAGACCTTGAAGAGTTGCGATAGAGTCAAGCTGGTGAATATCCGATCGGAAGGATGAGAAGCTCTTGTAGTACCCAATGGCCATGGCAGTCTCCTGCGCTCCCTGTCCAGTGAACAGGAATCCGACTTTCGGCGACACCGCCGGAATGCCCTTGACCTGACCAGCGGCGGCGGCAGCCTTGACAAGGGACTTCCTCAAGTCATCAAGGCCGTTGGTGACAAACGCAACGCGTCGACTGTGGTGCACGCGTCGAGCGGTAGTGGTGTACGAGAGCTGAGAAAGAAGCTCACCCTCCGGGGCCCAAGAGTTGGCGATGAAAGCTTCAAGAGACTTCAAGTTCTCTTCCAAAGCCTTGGTAGACCGCGCCGAAACAGCAACGACATGTTCAGTACGAACATCTGCATCTTGATGCTGTGGTGCTGGATGAGCAGCAGGAGCATCCTCAAGCAGCAAAGACGTGTTGCCCCCAGCAGCAGAGAAGTTGTTCACCAACACCCTGCGCTTCCCACCCTCAGGACGAGTCCAATCCACGCTGTCCTTCAACGCAATGCGCACACCACGATGATCCAAATCCTTGGGAAAACCCTGATTGATCTTGGTCTTGATACCACAATGTGGAGGGATCGTGTTCTTCTGCATCATCAGCAACACCTTGATGATGGCGAGAACTCCAGATGCTGATTCAGCGTGTCCAACGTTGGCTTTGACTGAGCCAAGATACAAGCTCTTGTCTCGTGGGCGACTGTGATCGAAGGCGAATGAGTTGAGGACTGAGCGCATCTCAACTGCGTCGCCGGCTTGGGTGCCTGTGCCGTGCATCTCGACGTAGCTAACATCGTGGGGATGGATGCCGGTCTCGTTGAGGAGTTTCTTGAAGAGATACTCCTGTGCGTCTGCGAGAGGTCGGGTGATGGAGACGGACTCTGCTGAGTGATTGGTGTGTGCTCCGAGGATGACTCCGAAGATGGGATCACTGTCTGCGATGGCATCGGGGAGGCGCTTGAGAATCAAGGTGCCGATCCCGTCAGCGCGGCAGTACCCATCTGCACCATCATCAAAAGCTTTGCAGTTACCAGTGCGAGAAAGGAAGTGCCCGCGATCCAGACCTGCAAAGTTGTCTGGGTTCGTCATGACGTTGGTCCCGCCAGCAATCGCAGTATCGCAATCTCTGTTCTTCAACGACGTGATCGCGAGATTGATCGCAGCAAGACTCGAAGAGCAAGCAGTATCAACAGCGATACTCGGGCCCGTAAACTTGAAGAAGTAGTTGACCCGTCCAGGAATGAATGCGCGGTTCGCTCCAGGGATGTAATAAGTATCAACATCCTGTGAGGAGTTCACCTCACCCCAATCATTACTCGTGGTACCGTAGTAAACGCCCACGCGATTCCTCTGGGTGGAGGGAGTTCTGTCAGGTACTACTCCAGCCATCTCGAGAGCTTCATAAGCTGTGAGCAGGGCGAGGCGCTGAGCTGGATCAGTCTGCATGGCCTCTTTGGGCGACATATGGAAGAATTGAGTGTCGAAGTAGCCTGCGGACTTTAACCAGCAGCCGTACTGGACTTGGCTGGTGTTCTTGCGCTGGCCAGTGGGATCGTAGTGGTCGCGAGCGAAGCGCTCTTCGGGGACTGGTTTGTGGACGTCGAGACCGCGGATGAGAAGATCCCAGAACTCATCGAGGTTATCAGCTTCTGGGAATCGTCCGCTGAAGCCGATGATGGCGATCTTGTTGTCGTCGCCGGGAGCAACTTGGGGTTCTGCTCGGTCTTTGGTCAGGCCCTCCAAGGTTGGTCCGATGAGAGTTGTAGCTCCTCGCTTGGCCAACCAGTCAGAAAGACTACAAACAGTCGTTTGAGCATTGACTGGTATCAAGGTAGCTTCTGTACCAGAAAGTGTTTCGAGTAGAGCATCGGTGACGAGATCCATGCGGATTTGCTGAGAGAGAGCGCTGCTCAAAACGTCTTCGAGGAGGTCTCCGAAAGAAAACTGTTGTAAACGAGATCCTGATGCGCAGGAGATGATGGGGATGAGCATCTTGTTCTCTAGGAACTCAACATCTTGGAGGATTGATGCTAGGGTATTGTCGAGGCTCGACTCAGAGTATGCTGAAGAGTTATGGTAGGGACCATAAATGGGGGCCGGATATAACCTCTTTCCAGAGAAAGCATCGGAAGCCTTCAGTGATTCGAGGATAGATGGGGGACCACTGATTGTTGTGAAACCAGGACCGATGGCGCTGATGTAGGGACGCGTGCTGGATGTGAGATTCTAGGAACACTAGTGAGCTTTACTCGAATTTCCAGTGTTGAACTCGTGAACTTACCTTGTCCTTTGAGAATTGTTGTAGAGCTTCTGAAACAAGCTCCTCCTGATTCGATGACAAGATCATAGACCAGCTCGATGGTGTCCGATACCCAAGGTTCTCGGCTCTCCTGCGAACATGCATTCCAAGTCGGAAAGCAACAGTAGCAGCCTCAATTCCCAGTCTTGAGATCTCGAAAACATCTCTCGCGCAGCTAACAGCCGCTGCTGCAATGCTACCAGTGCAAATACCGAGTATAAAAGCTGGAGATGCCGATGGATGTTGCTTATCCGAACGGGCCAAATAGCTATCATCTCGTCAGCAAACCTTCGACTTGTGCGTTGTCATCTGACGTACTCGATATAGTATCCAATCTCATAAATGCAAACAAAAGCACTATCTAGCGCTGCATGAGGCTCACTCCTCCGAATGCCCTCCAAGAGCAAACTCAAGCTCTCAGCCTCGGGAATCGCTTTTCTCTCCAAAGACGAGAGTGAAACAATCTCACGCCGGACTGCCAAAAACGCCTCGCCAAGAAAAGAAGTCAAAAGCGCGTTATCTTTCACGCGTACAAGGGCTTGTAGTTTATCAAGAACGGGAGTGCTTTGATCGCCAAAGACGTACACATCTGCTGAGGACGCCATCGTGAAATGTTGGATGGCAAAAGATCGCTGTTGAAAGCAGTAATACAATGTGCAATATTCGTTGTCTTGGCTATTTTCTTGCCAAGATGTATCTGGCTTATACTGTAGAGGATCTGGCTTAAACCGTGGAGGTTTAAACATACATGGCCCTTTTTGGTAATTCGTAAGGGTCTGGCTACCTTAGTGTTGGGTCCGCGCTTTTGCGAAAATGTCCGTAGTGGCTTGCATGGGTGCACCAGGGTCAGTATAGCGGCCAAGTACGCCACGCAGGATCAGATCAGAGATGAAGCTCCGAAGAGGTCCGAAGTCTTATCTTGCAGGGGAAGCTGAAACGGCTGGGTGGCGTAGTTACTAGTATGTGCCGTGAACCGAGGACGAATGGAGTCAAGAGAAGAGCCACGGACGCGATGCGCTAATGTGTGAATGCCAACTAACGTTAGGCTCTATACCTGGATGGTGACTCAAATCTCGGCACTTGCATAGACTCTTATTGACAGTTGGCTTCAGTATTGTAGCAATCCAATTTTCTGTAGTTACATAGCTAAGAATTGAACTTGATCTCATGATTTGGAGCAAAATCTTGTGACTGCAATGGAACGTTATGGCAAGCACATCATTGAAACTGGCAGTAATCGGTTGTGCAAGTCAGAACGAGTTAAACATGTCTCTAATTAAGCCTCACCGCTGAACTGGTTGAAGTGGGTGGTGAATGGGATGAGTAACAGATAGCTTAGATTGGGATCGAATAAGTCTGTCGAGAGGCTATTCTAAGAACCAACTTCAACGACTCCAGTAGCCGCCTGCACTGGATTCCGAAGTCCCACAAACTCATTCCGCTGCTCAGTCTCATTCACAATCGCAGCCTTCTTACTCGCTTTTTCCTCCGCATCCTTAACCTCCTTCGCCACTTTCTGACGTCTCGCCATCTCCGCCCTCGCTTCATCAACAGCCTTGTTATAAAGATGTCCCCTAGCCGTAAGCTCAACATCCTCCAAATACGGCGCAGCAGAAAGTGCCATAAACGCACGCAAAAGCCAGTCCTCGTTACTAAGCTTCAACATATCCTTGACAATAGTAGTTGCAGGCCCAGGCGTGCACAGCAGTGCCTTGCCAACCATTTGAGATCTCTCCAGGGCTGTTGTAGCTGGTTGTGCGCGCTCTTGAGCATAGCTTGCGAGAATAGACTTAACTGCCTTGCTAGAAAGCTTCTGACCAGGCTGAAGTACCTTTCGAGCCGCCATGAGCTTGTTGACGAAAACAGCGCAGGACTCAATAGCCTGGTTAGCGCCCTGTCCACCAGCCGGTGTAGTCTTACAAGCTGCATCGCCGACAATTACAGCACGGTCAGTGTGCCATCCCTTCGCGACACCTTCCTCAACGCCAATCTTGACTGCTACTACGCGGTTCTTGTAGATCTCGCCAAACTTGAGCTTTGGAGTGACTTGGGTGTGAGCGACGCTTAGGCAGAGGGCCTCGGCTTCAGCTTCAGTGTATCGTGGGGCTTGAGACAATGGAACGTTCTGGTTGAGGTTCTCGAAGACGAACCAGAATACAATACCGTCTTTGCCTGTGAAGCCGATGACTGTTTGGTTCTCTCGGTAGACGGCGAAGCGTTCACCGGGGGCGATGCCTTCGGTGGGTGCTGACATGCCATATACTGTGGAGCAGGCAACGCTGATGTCTAGGCATTAGTTAGTATTATTATATAGAGACGAAGTAGATTGGGAACTTACAATCATCTGCGGTCAATGGTTCAGGCAGCTTTGAGTCGATGTGTGTGCGTACAGCGCTTCGCACGCCATCAGCTCCCACAACAATGTCTGCTGTGAGAGACAAGCCATCGGTTGTTGTCACAGTGACATGATCGTCGCCCTCTTCAATTGAAGCAACGCGCGCTGAAGTTCTGACACATTCTGTGCGCTGAATGTGACGAACCATGATGGGCAGCAGCTTGCGGCGCTCAATAAAGGCAACTGGATATCCGATCCTACACGCACCATTAGCCATTAGCCAGAGAACAGAAGTCAACTAAACTCACTTCTCACGATATTGACCCATCGCGTCAGAGTCATTCATCAAGTTCCCCTCGCTGTCATAAGAGAACCACTTCTCAAGCGGAATAGTAGCATCCTCAATATCCTCCACGAGGCCAAGCTGATCGAGGATACGCAGTCCATTCGGCTGCAGACCAATACCAGCGCCTCGATCAGACTCAAGAGTATCACGACCCTCGAGGAGAAAATAGCTGATGCCGAGTTTCTCGCACATCAGCGCGAGAGTGACTCCAGCGATTCCTCCTCCGGCGATGATGACTTCATAATGCTGGTTTGGCTCAGCCATGGCGATAGTGAGGTGAAGTAGAATGGTTTGGAAACAATTGTCTCAGTTCACGAGATTTCATTAAGCGGCTGTGCCATTTGGGGTGCTGTTGTTTATTTGAGTAGGCAGGGACTCACTAGTGTAGCTTATGCATAAGCACCGGCCGAAGATATCCGAATTTTGAAAGTCGCCTCATTCACGCATGGTGAAACACGCGTAGATCGGAGGACTTCGGACTTCCTAAACAGGTAGGACACTGAACCATCGCAGCTCTCTACCATTACAGTTGTATTCAAATGGCACCATTTTATAGACCTGATAAGCCTCTGTTGATTTCCATTTCCTCAGCATCATCTCATCAACAGCAATTCAACATTATTTCCTGTCTTTGACATTTACCAATTACATCGCCCAAGATGGTTTCAAATGGCATTTCTAACGGTACCAATGGTACTATCAATGGCGCCAACGGTACTAATGGCGTGAATGGGCATGCCGCTCCGTCACCCCTGGAGGTTCTAGTCCAAGACCTCAACAAGAACACCACCACGTTGAACGGGTACCTTCGCGCCAACAAACTCCCCGAGCCTAGCTTCGAGCGGGATGCACCCATCATCAACTTGTCGCCTGATGCGCCTGAAGAAGCTCAGGTTGCTAAGGAGAAGATCCTTGACAGTGCGTTGCAAATCTTTCAGCTCGTCTCTGGCCCTGGCGAGTACTTGCAAAATGTCATCACAGGTGTAAGTGCTCTACCATAATCATTTTCTATAGCTTTTTAGTAACACTTGCAGTATCATTACATGGAGATCCTGCGATGGATGAGTCACTTCAAGATCTTCGAGCTCGTGCCCTTGGAAGGCAAGATCTCATACACAGAACTAGCTTCCAAGGCTGGTGTAGCTGAACTACGGCTTAAGACTCTCGCTCGCATGGGCATGACGAACCATCTTTTTGCTGAGCCTGAGCCCGGCTTCATTGCTCACTCAGCTACCTCAGCTGCCCTGGTGACCAACAACAGATTCTCTGATCAGAGAGTCTGGATGACAAGCATCATCGCCCCAGTCATTGCATCCATGGTCACTGCGCATGAGAGATGGCCTGATAGCACTGCTCCCAACAAGGCAGCTTTCAATGCTGCGTTCAACACTGATCTTCGCATGTATGAGTACATTGCTAAGCAGCCTGATGTGTACAAGCTGTTTGGTCGTGTCATGGATGCGATTGCCACTAGCCCCAAGAGCGACTTGAAGCATCTCGTTAGTGGCTTTGACTGGGCTGGACTTGGCAAGGCCAACGTTGTTGATGTAAGTCTGCCCCTCGCCTATCACACCATAGTTACTAACATATCTCATAAAGATTGGAGGCAATATTGGCCACAGCTGCGTGAAGCTCGCCGAAGCCTTTCCCGATCTCACCTTCATCATCCAAGACATCCCCCACGTCGTCGAAGAAGGCGCCAAAGTCATCAAGGAGAACAACGAGGCCAGCATCGCCAACCGCATCCAATTCCAAGAATACGACTTCTTCCAGAAGCAACCCGTCGTCGGCGCGGATATTTACCTGCTGCGCCAGATCTTTCACAATTGGGACTTTGAGAACTCTGTCAAGATCCTCAAGAACACTGTTGAGTCGATGGGTCAGAACTCTCACGTGTTGATCATGGATTTTGTGGTTCCTGAGCCTGGCACTGTTTCGTCTGTGAATGAGCGTGTTTTGCGATCTCGTGATGTGGGTATGATGCAGCTGTTTAATTCACTTGAGCGAGACCTTGAGGGCTGGAAAGCGATTTTGGAGGCGGTGGATTCGAGACTTAAGATTAATGCTGTCAATACGCCTTATGGTAGCTTCATGTCTGTTATTGACGTTGTTCTAGGGTAGGGGATCAATAGATTTAGTTCCACGGTTTCAGTTATTTGATCAAGATTAGAAATACGATAAAATTGATCCAAATCTCATATCCCTATTGTTTCTCTCATCTCCTTCTTTATCAGTGCAATGGCTTTATCTGCTTGAATCATCGCGACTATCGATGCGTAACCATTGTTTTCGCTCAATTAAGCTCATCACTTTAGCAGTTTCCAGGCAATTCGGTGGAGCCAAAAAGAACCGTGCTGTCAATGTTAGTCGACATCAAGTGCATTAGTATCTGTGCACTAAGAAGTTTGAGTTTATTATCATCTAGACTTAATTGACTGACAGCTTGTCGCACAGCAGCATGAATTGACGCTCCGTGACATCCAGGGATTTCCATGTTCAGATTGCTCAGATCGCCAAGACGAAGTGTTGCCAAATTTGGACATGACACATTCCAGGGGTTATCAAAGCGAACCAATCGTGGGTCGTAGTTATGCGATTATGCGAGATGGCGAGACTCCACACACGCGTCTTCGGGGGTGTTATCCGAGACTTGAGCGACGCAACGATCGCGAAGAATGACGCGGAAGTTCGGAAATCTCAGCGATTACAGGCGGACATCTTCGGACCTTGAATGTGAGTACATAAACGCTGATACGTCAACACACTCTGCCTCACCGAAACAAGCCTCAGCTGCCCTACCATTCCATCTAACTGCCCTGTACTATACCACCTTGACTGACACCCTCCATCCCTGCTTATCTCCATCACTCACTCACAACACAACCATGTCATCTCCACATTTCTCCAAAGTCCTCGTCTTTGGTGCCACCGGCGAAGTTGGCTCCGCCGTCGCACTCGAGGCCCATGCTCTCGGCGCCCACGTCTCCATCGCTCTACGCGACACAACCAAGCACAACGAGTGGATATCCCCATCCCAGGAACACGCCGCAGACCTGCAGCGCATCAGTGCCGACCTAACCGATCCCGACTCCCTCAAGCGGGCCGTGCATGACACAGGCGCCCAGGCAGCCTTCATCTACGCCGTGCGCTCCAAGGACGCGTTGCGTGGCGCCATCGCCGCCCTGCGCGACGCCGGCATCCAGTACGTCGTCTTCCTCTCGACGAGTCAGGTCAGGACCGCGGGCACCACCAAGGGTGACATTCGATCCATCAAGCCTGATCACTTCATTCCCTGGCAGCATGCGCAGGTTGAGATTGCGCTGGAGGAGCTCGGGGTGCCACATGCAGCGGTACGGGCCGGGTTCTTTGCGAGCAACCCGCTGAGAATCTACCTTGATCGATCTTCGGAGCCTAAACAAGTCAATCTGCTAGCTCCGGAGGTGCCGCACGATCCCATTGACCCCAAGGATATTGGGCGTGCGGCTGCTGCCGTGTTAGTCAACCCGCGGCTGTACGCGAGTGGCTATCAGGGAGAGCCCAAGAAGGATGTTGTGTATCTCAGCGGACCGGCGCTGCTCTCGCAGACTGAGCAGTGGGAGATTATTAACCGGGAGCTTGTCGCTGCTGGTAAGCCTGAGGTCAAGGTCAATCACATCACGGTTGAGCAGTACCTTGAGAATCTGGCCAAGCTTCATGTTCCTGATGTTGTGGCCAAGTCTCTTGCCAAGTCCATGGTGGAGACGAGGGCACTATATGCTCCTGAGGACTATGAGAAGTCGCGGGGTAACGTTGAGCTCTTGACAGGCCGTAAGGCTACATTTTTTGATGAGTTTGTCAAGAGAGAGATACCTAGATACTTCGACTGAGTTCAGGGGGTACGAGCATTGTATGTATTTCAGGACACATATGTCATCTTCATTCCATATAGAATAGCCTTGCATTCAACTAAATACACACTTCTGACTTACATGCTTCTATCTTATAGTAGCCTTTCTATGAGGAATCGTTATTTGTGCATTAAATCAGAGGAATCTAGCACCGCTCTCCACCAGATGATCTGATCAATTGAATCTCGGTGGCCCAAGATCAAACCCCGCCAAAGATGAAGCCCCATGTTCAGCATCTACCCACGGCCATTCCGGGATCATGTCCATAAAAGGGCCTAACGCTTCCGTCCCAAGGACTCTTTGTAAAGCATCCGACTGACTACTGCTGTCAAGTGACACCGCTGCCATGCCAGGCAATGATCCCTCAGGCGCTGGTATAGAGGGCGGTGTCTGCTGCAACGGTCCATACCAAGTATTAGAGTATGCTGGCGTTGGATACTGCGAGAAAAGGTCCGGTGACGGAGAGTACAAGACCGGATCTCTTCTCTGAACTTTACGGCCGAAATTTGACGACCGTCCGGGAGTAGTCTGTTGCATCTCTTTGACATAACGAGCTTTAGCCATGAGCCTCTTTATAGGTCTCCACAAAGCAAGACGAGTCTCATCCTGTCTACTCTCATCAACTTTCCATCCCTCATAAACTGTCGTGACACAGTCCCAGGCCTGATCACACTGCGGCGATTGAGGTCGAGCGCAAAGCTCAGAGAGGACAAATGCCATGGCGCCCCATTGAATATGAGTCTTGGAGTACCATGTGAACTGTATGATCTCTTTGCTTGTGAGAAGCATGCCGGATACTTCAAGTATCTTGATTGACGTTTGGAAGAGCTCATCGCGCACTTTGTTCTCTAGCTGGCCTGTGGTGTTGGGAGTAGGAGGGAATTGATTGCTCGTGTTTCTGCCGTCAATTTCTTTTTCTCGTGATACTACGGAGTATTGGGTAATGAGCCAGAATCGTCCGAGAATGATTTGTGCCACTGCTGAGGAGAGAAGCTGAAATGGGACGGAAGTGTCGCATATGGGTAGATACTTGTCCCGCAACCGACTTTCCAGTTCTTGAGCCAGAGTCTTGGGAGTATCAGAGGCGTCATCTACCCTTGGGGTACTCCCATCATCTGATGTTTTGTTCTGCTTGTGTCTCATGCGACCCAGCTTCAGACCTGTCTGTATAGCCTCACATCTAACCAACGTGAGCGTCATGTCAGTCGCGTGGTCCCATCTTTCAGCTGGAGGCTCCACCATCTCAGGTGACAGGTCAACATCATTGATGTGCAGTGGAGGCTTGGTATCTGTAATAAAGCCCTGCGCAATCGGCTCATTGCAGTGATATTCTGACGAGCGACTATCAATAATGCAGATCTGCCACCATAGCCGGCGGCGCAGCTCGGTCTCGAAGGGCTTCAGGCCGAATATGGTGCCGTCGCGATGAAGACCCATGGTCCTTGCGATATGGAAGACCAGCGATGTGAGTGCCCATGCAGCACGCGAGTCATCTTCATTCGGCAAGGCAGACAAGAAGAGCACTGCGGCTTGTAGCATCGTCATGCTCTGAGTGCTGAGGAGGTTCCCTTGAGCGAGAGCCTGTTCAACTGCAAACCGATATCTTTCCAATGCAGCTTCACGACTCTCATCCAGAATATTAAGACATTGCTCTGGATTAAGACTGATGACAGCTGAATAATGGATAGTGAACAAAAGGGTCTCGGTATGCTTGTCTACTGTGCCAAGAGATGCAATGGCATCCCAGTAGATTCTTGTCAAGGTCGGCATGTGAAATATGCGGACCAGCGGCGCGACATTTTCACTGAAAGCGGCGAAGAGCGTAACAGCTTGTTGCAGTGAGGGATGGTAGTGATAGAGTGGTGAAGCAATTGCGCGATAGCCAAATATTGCTGCATTGAGTCCTAACTGGGGATCTGATGGTGAGGTAGCGGCGGTGGTGGCTGATGAAGCGATTGAAGGCTCGTAGCCAGCATCTTCACTGGCAGGCTCAAAGAGAAGATCACGCAGCTCCTCGACCTACACATAATGTCAGTAATAAGAAGGTAGATCAAGTAATAATGGAAGACATACCTCATTGGATAAAGTGACCCATAATGCATTGTTCACGTAGTAACTCTTTGACTCATCAACTTTGAGACGACTAAAGTCCTGCTCAAACGAATGACCTTCACTGTCTTGCGCAGTCTGCGGGGTATCCTGGTTCTCTCTAGCTATGCAATTGTTAGACACGATCTGTAGTGAGCGAGTGCAAGGCTGCCTTGGACTTACCAGCCGCACCGAACTGTCCAATGATGCTCTCAAGGCGGGACAAACGCTCTGATAGTTGGGGCGCAAGGCTACGTTTCGGCCTCTTTGGTGCCCTACCTCGACCGGGAGGATAGATGCAATTGACTTCGGATTTGATGCAATTGGAGCATTGGGGGAATTGACGGTCGCATTTGACTCTGCGATGGCGACAGTGGATGCAGGTCCGCACTTGGACGTGCGATTGAGCCAGGCCTGGCATGGAGAGATTGCCCAAAGTAGAGTCCATCTTGCTGTAACTGACAAGAGCTGTCAGAAGTGATTACCCTAGAGGATCTGGGATATCTTGTCTTGGCAATCTGAATTACAGAGTTCGCAGACGTTGAGCGATGCCGTTGGAACGTCGCAAAGACTCAAGCGATCGGGCGAACGAGTTAGCGGACAATTGTGCGAGACGATGCCCCGCAACTGATGTCTAGCGCCGCTATTGGCCCGGCAGTCGCATAACTTATGCGAGGTGCGCGAGTCCGCGAGAAGGCGAAAAACACTCGCGAAATTGGCCATTACGAGCATCAAGAGAAAACACATGATACTAGCGCTGGGAGAAAACATGATAAAGGCCTGTAATGAAATCCTCTTCCGGATTCCCTCCCACAAAACCTCACTGAACAAGGAGTACTTTTGCGCCTTATCTTGCCGCCCTGAAGTACAGTACATGCTCTGATCCAGACTTGCATACCCCGCCAAACCACGGAGAGACATACAGGGCTCCACTGAATGATCTGACTGACAGCTGCAATGAGCGAACAGTTCAACATGGGTAAGGAGGAGGAAACGCAATCGGGCGACGTGGTCGACTTTGAGGGAGACTCCGACACCCACAACCCGCAGAATTGGCCCATGGGGAAAAAGGTGTATACGACAGCCCTGTGGGCCCTGACTACGTGCTGGATCACCTTTGCTTCCGCAATTTACTCGGCCGGCACAGCAGAGATTAGTGAGGAGTTCCATGTGTCGTACGAGGTGGCCAACGCGGGCACCAGTCTGCTCATTTTCGGGTTTGCTCTGGGACCCATGCTCTGGGCGCCTCTGTGTGAAGTTTATGGCCGGAAATGGCCTGCTCTCGCTGTAAGCTACCCCATTGCCGCTGTAACTGTTGCAGTATCTACCGTTATGGACCTTGCTGACCCTCGCTAGCCCTACTTCATTAGCGCAGCCTTCGCCTTCGGCACTGCGACCGCCAAGGATATCCAGACAATCCTAATAACAAGGTTCTTCGCCGGCGTCTTCGGCAGCTCCCCCATCTCCATCACAGGCGGTTCCATCGTCGACATCTGGACCCCACGCCAGCGGGGCACCCCCATGGTCTGCTACGGCATCACCATCGCTGCGGCGCCGACCCTGGGGCCTATCATCGGCGGCGCCTTTATCGCCAGCGGCTGCGGCTGGCGCTGGACCGAGTATTTGACGGGAATCGTCATGATGGTCCAGTTCGTCCTAGACGCCTTCTGGCTAGACGAGAGCCACGCTGACGTGCTTCTCACTCGCAAGGCAGGCCGCCTCCGTCGGTCTACGGGGAATTTCAGTCTCCACGCTAAGGTACGTGAGATCTTCTTATCCCGGGTCCCGCACACAGTACCGTAATCTTTTTCCCGCTTATGGTGCGCTGTGCGTGCGGCCCTTCCGTGGCTGATATCTTGGCTGAAACAACGACAAAAATTACAGTGGGAGGAGACTAGCCCAACGTTCAAGAGTCTACTGAGTACCTACCTTGTCCGACCGTTTCAGATGCTTCTGGATCCAATCTGCCTCCTGCTTACGATCTATACCTCTTTCGTCTACGGTAAGCGCTACAAATATCCCCAGTCAATAATTCAACGTTACCTGTCTTGTTGTATTATTACCTTCCCAAACACTGCTGACTCATGGGGACTTTTTGTCCTTGTAGCAATCCTTTACGCGAGCTTGGAGAGTTTCGCCTTAGAATACGGCCGGTTCCGAGGATGGGGGCCCGTCGTGAGCCAGCTTCCCTTCCTGTCGCTGTTAATTGGCTGTCTCTTTGCCGCGGCGGCCAACATCTTCAACAACATCTACTACGGAAAGAAGCTCGTCGCCAACAACTTCAAGCCTGTTCCTGAAGCGAGACTTCCACCAATGATGGTGGGCGGCTTCGCCTTTTCTGCAGGTCTTTTCCTTTTTGGCTGTAAGTGTCAATATCTAGCGGAACCGCCCCGAACCTACATGAAGAAAATTGTGGAGATGACTTGCATAGACGACTGACCCGTTATTCTCAATCTTTCAGGGACCTCGGTCGAGCACGTCTCTAGCCCATGGCCGTCCATCATTGGCGTCTTCCTCACAGGGGTTGGCTTCACCACCATCTTCCAGTCCTCCCTCCAGTATCTCGTCGATACTTTCACCCGCTACAGTGCTAGCGCTATTGCGGCCAACACTTTTGTCCGATCCATGGCTGCAGGTGCCTTTCCTCTCTTTGTCTGGCCCATGTATGAAAAGATCGGCATCGATTGGGGGAGCACTATCTTTGCCTGCATTAGCGTGCTTCTCCTGCCAGCTCCATTCCTCTTTTTCAAATGGGGTTATCGGATCAGGGCCCGTGGCGAATTCAGCAAGCTCTCGACCTATTAAGGCTGCTCAGGTTAGACAAGAGACCCTTTTCGTGGCTGTTTTGATCCGACATGCATATTCCAATCGCGGAACCGAGGACATGGTGAGCTGATCTTGGGCGTCTTCTATTTCGTCATTTATGAGACACCGACATGCATGAAATGGTCATGGATACGGGTTTAACAGGTGCCATCAATATCCAACGCCACTCATTACATTTGACCTCCCTTTCAGTACCCTTTTTAGAGATAAACCAAATCACCAGATTGAGTTAGAATAGATCCCTAGTAATTCCTACCTAATATTACGCTACCCATCGGCAAACCTTCTCTCTAACGTGATGCTACCGTACCATAACGCTGACTCGCTGCCAAACACGTGCCCCCCGGGACGATAACATACCGAATTACGTGTTCTGATCCTGAATACGATATACCCTGTTTATCGTACTCTCCCTCAACCGCACTGACCAACCTGCCATGTCAAGCCTAGCCGAAACCTTAAGCGTACAGATTGGTTGCATCCAGTATACGCAGAAGCTGAGGCTGCATATACGCGGCGTGTCAGAAATGCAAACCGACGGCAACACGCTCCAGGAAGGAAAGAAAAAAACCACTCAGCAAACTGCGGCATGGATGCTGACTAGTGGCGCAGTGGTAAGAGACGCAAGGCGACGGCAACTCGGCAGTGATCCCCCCCCAGCTCTGTCTTGTTAACGCTGGCTGGCCTAGACGGGAGGTAATCTTGATTATAAGACTCGCAAGCCTTGAGTTGGTTGGGGCCAATGTCCCGATTCATCTGATCTGCTGCCTCGGTACAGTATCGAGTCAGCCCAAACTGCACTGGCTTCCCAATTCCAAAGACTTGGCATTATCACTAAAGGACACACACACCCTTCTCTCTACTGCCCAGTCACTAGGTCAACCCTGTATCCTCATACCCAAAACACCATGCCTCCGTATAACTTCCCCTCTGTGCGAGCTTCATGTGATCGCTGTCGATTCCACAAGCTCAAGTGCATCGTCAATGCAGAAGACAAATCCGTCCAGCAAAAGTGCGCCCGCTGTATCAGGGCAAAGGTTGAGTGCGTTTATAGCCAACGGGCCCGCCCAAAGCGCCAAAAGAACCTCGAGTCAGAGGGTAGTTCTGGCGAGGGAGAAATGGGGCCTCTGACTCCACCAACTGGCTCTGGCGAAGAAGTCAGCTTTGACAACTTGGACTCGTCCTATACAGGCTCGCCAGATATTTGGGCCATGTTGAATACGCCGGATTTTGGAGTCCGGCTGGAGGAGTCGAGTTTGACGTTTGGCAGCTTTGCACAGACGCCGTCAGGCGTAGCATCTGCGAGCGCGAGTGGGCTGCATGTTGGTTCCATGCTCGACGTAGTACCGAACCAGATTCTTGGTAACGGACTTGTCACGGAGCCCACTACACCCAAATATGAAAGCACTGCGTTGGATTCATCTGCGAGAATAGCGCCCTTCATGCATGATTGCACGCAGTCCCAGACCAACGGGACCATCGACATTGATGGGGCTTCGCCAATCACTCGACTGTCAAATCTCATGGCTGATATTTACCGCACGTTGGCTATTCTCACAGGCAGTTCACATGCCAACAAATACCCCAGCTTCAACTTTTGCGAATACCCTATTGGCACAGTGTTGCATCTTGCTCGGACTCTAGTAGAGATCATCCCGCAAGTCACAAGCTCATTTCACGCAACCTCAGCATTCACCCAAGACATGACTGGAGTATCAAGGCGCGACTCAATATCCTCAGTTTCCCCATTCAACAGCTACAGCTACTACGCAGACCTACAATCCATCACACCCCCATCATCCACAGCATCCCACAGCCTCAAAGACTCCATGGACGCACCCACCAAAATGCTCGCAATGAGCTGCTACTCATCCCTTCGCCGCCTATACTGTCTAGTCCTGACTCATTTCGAGACCTACCTGCGAATGACACTCCCCGCCTTTACCAACGAACTCCTGTCGCATAACGCAGCGGGGGTCAAGACGCTGCAGCTCGGTGAGCTGCCTCTTGCGGACGAGGTGTGCAGCAGGATTGGCACGGCGGTCAAGTTGATGCTGGACGCTCTGCGCTCCGCGGAGGATATGCTCGGCCTTTCTGATTATGCGAGCACTACGCGAAGATGCCGGAAAGCGGATCCATGCGGGTGTCCGTTCTCAGCAGGGTCGGCGGAGAGGGGTCAGGATGTAACGCCGTTGGCGTATGAGGAGCTCTCAGAGGTATTTAAGGACAGTGCTATCATGGGGTATGAGGGCGCGCATATGGATAATTTGGCGAGTAAGGTTGAGTCTGTCAAGACAATGTTGAAGGATAGAATAGACCTCCGCATCTAAGTTCTTTAGATTTTATATAGAGATCATTTAATGTTATTTCACTCGATATTACTGAATTGCCCCTGGCTGTCACACTGGCTACTTGCCACCACCATTATAAGCACGCGTTGAGGACCATCAAAAGCTTCTCCAACAAAGGTGGTGTCAGCAGCGCCGATGATGCGTTTAGTAACGGCAACAGAGCCCCGAAGTCCCTCCTTTGCCATAAAATACGCCACAAGCCCAGCAACATGCGGCGCAGCCATGCTTGTGCCTGACCTGTACACACTGCCAGAGTCACCCAGATAACCCGCGCAAAGATATCAACCACCTTGCCATAATTAGACCACAAAGTACGATAATTAGAAGAATTAATAGCACTGATAGTAATAGCTGATGGGGCAGAAGCGGGTGAGTAGTAGGCAGCATCTTCCGCCTCGTTGCCGGCTGCCACCACGACAGTGATGCCGATCTTGGTATAGGGGCCGCCGAGGGATACATTGATAATGCTCTTCTTGGCGATAGCCTTGGACCTGGCGTGATTTGTAGCCCACTGCAGGCCCTAAAGGACATTAGACATGGTGCTTATACCGCTCTTGTCAATCACCTTGGCAGCATACATGTTGCAACCCTTAGCTACGCCGTAAGTCTTGCCGTTCACAATGCCAGCAACATGTGTCCCGTGGCCAAACTCGTCTCTATCGGGAGAGCCGCTAACGAAGTTGGCTCCCCACGCTGCTCGACCATCAAACTCCTTGTGCGTAGTTCGGATGCCGGAGTCGAGAATATAAACAGTTGCACCAGTGCCGGCTGTCGTGCCGTAGCTATAGCGAGTGTCTACACCTTTCCCGTTAAAGAACTGCGAGATACGGGCAAGACCCGAAGGAGCGGATGCTTGGGTGGCTAGCCCGCGTTTTGTGATCGGGCCTGAGCTGGGGGCTGCAACAGCAGAGACGTTGACAATTGTATTCTGCTCAATAAAATCGACCTAAGTCATCATGTCAACACCCATCTCACCCGGGCTGAATGTCAGAACGACTTACCAGATCAGAGTCAATCACTTCCTGAAGTTCCGAGGGGGGGATCTCGGCGACATAGCCTTTTAACCCATCGAGGTCGATATTCTCCACGATACCCTCCTTCCCTTTGCCTTTAGGCTTCTTGTGGATGACATCTTCATGCTTCTTCTTGCTGATGGAGGAAGCCTTTAGTTTGTATTTGACGACGAAACTGTTTGGCACGACAAGCTGTGGTTCCAAAAGCTAAAGTTAAATGGGATTTTTCAGTGTGGTGGCTTGATATGTCTCGCTGAGGCGTCATAAGCTTTAAGTATCAATCAATCAACAAGCTGGGGTTCGACATTCGCGTTTTGAATTTTTACCTGGGCAAGGGGTACCGCAATTAGCTCGGCGAGAAGCAACAAAGAGATAACAGGCTTCATTATAGTAGTGAATTAATCTCATAAGAAAGAAGCAAAGCAATGATGGCCTACACTGCGTTGTTCGTTGTGATAATTATAAATCCTACGATGGGATCGCAGTGATTTCCCACAGTACTTATAACAACAGCCAAATTAGAATCCTTTTCTCATATAGCTAACCTTTAAGTCTATGAAGATCAGGTTAAGCGGTATTTAGAATAAAAGCACATAATCTAGATTATGAGAATAGCATTGCCCTACCGAAAGCAGTATTTAGGTTTATGCCTTCATACCCAAACTTGCATCTCCGGCCAACGGCGTTCCCGGGCGTTTGGCATGCTACAGGGCTAGACATGTCTCTAAGCCATGATCTAGAGCTTTGACAACTAAACCAAATTTCTGGTACCGTTATGTGGCTGATAAATAAGGTTTGGATTCCTGCGTTCTCGGGTCCTGGCGATAAGTCTAGTTCCTCGTTCATTGTCTCGAACCGGTTGTCAGTCTTAAATCCAGGCCAGGAGCCGCCGGCGAGATTCCTACTTGTGAACCTTGATTATGCAGGCCCGTTTCATCGGGGACCACTGGATACGGTATGCGGAGGCTATGCGGGTAACGCAACAGTAGAAGCCATAACATTTATTGTTTGCACGAACAACCTCAATTCAAGTACTACGAACTGTTCCATCAGCGGCCATACACACTTCATAGTGATTCAGCCCCAGTTCTGCCCTAAACCAACTTCTTCCCTTCGTAGCCGCGTCTCTTCTCCGCCCACTCTCTATTAATTCCCTTGTAATCCTGAATCGTGTACCCTGAGAAAACCTCCTGTGTCGCACTCCCTTTTCTGCGACTGCAAACACCAAGATCTCGAAGCAACATGTCTGCATACGGGACAGTGTCATATACAAACTCAGGATACCAAGCTGAGAATCCGCAGGGGTAGCGCAATCTGCCGTAGCAGCTGGAAAGTGCTGTCTCCTTGTAAACTCTATCCTTGTTGATGTCAATCTCGTTGTTGAGATAGGCGTATGCCCAGAGAGCTTGCGTTTCGGCGATGATGATGTTGGCAGTGCTGTGGACCATCTTGATGAAAACAATGGAGTTGTCGGATTGTGATGTTAGACCTGGTGGTGCCATGCCGCGGTACAAGCGATAAGGTGAGACCTTTTGCTTGTAGGGTATGACATTCTTGGGAGGCTGAGTAAGGTATGGGAACTTTTGGAGGATTTCATGTTCCGCGTTTTTGTCAAGATGGGTCCAGAAAGCTTCCTCATCACTTCTCATGCTCTCAGTTGGAATGCCTAGGCTAGCTTCGATGCCCTCGGGTTTGTACTGGATGTTTGGTGAGAGCTTCCAGCCAGTGATAGCTATCAGCGCATCAGTCTGGTAGCTTGTACCGTCGGCAAAATTGACGGTTCCGTTCTCGGAGAGATGCGAGATATCCTTCTTGATGATCTGTACTTGGCCCGAGGTTACATAGTCATGAATGTTGCCTGGATAGTTGAGGACGCCGACTCGAGCAGACCAAAATAAACTGTTCGCCGTGGTCAGCGTGTGAATGGCAAAGTCTTGAGCAGAAGGGGCAGATGCTTACCTCTCGTAGGGCTCTAGTTGGGCAATGGCATCATTTTTCCTGTATCCGTTAAAGTTGACGGTGTCCATCCTGATCTTTTCCCAAAGACGATGCACCATTGTCCGACCAAGCCATGTCCCGTGTAAGAAGCGACGAACCCATGAGTAACCATCATATTCGCCCCAAACGCAGGGACTAAACCAGGTGAAGAATCTCATAGTGGCAACATGCTCCAGCTGTAGCGTGAAAGGACCCATCTTGACCCAGGGCGGTGACATCCAGACACCACCACCACCAGACTCGCGGATGACCCAAGTCACCTTCTTACCACGAGAGGCCATGAGCTGAACAGCATCATAGCCCGTCTTTGACGCTCCGACAATGGTGACGGACCTGACGTTAGGATCTGAGGCCACCTCGTGTGCTTCAACCTTGAGCTGACCGTGGTTGAGGACTGGCTTGCCGAAAGACTCGCGACCTGGATATGAGACGGGGTTCGGAGTGGATGCAAGACCAGTGCACATGATCAGTTTATCGCAGCGATATGTAACCGGGACAAGCTTCTCGGCAGCGGCTCCGCCCTCGCCGACAAGCTCCCAGCCGCCTTTGTCTAGCTTTTCGATCGTGCGGATGTTGACGTTGAAACGAATACGACGAAAGATATCGAACTTTACAGCAAAGTCGGTCATGTACCTGTAGAGAACGAGACCTGGGATGTGCTCCCCGTCCTTGACGCCATAGCTGTCGTCGAGGGGGAAATCAGTGAACTCGTAGGTGCCTCGTAAGTTGTTGGTCTTGAGGCCATCGTAGCAGTTCTCTTCAGCCCAAACACCACCCAGACCTGATCTCTGCAGATGTACTATTAGTCTTACTTCATTAGTTTCATCACGCATATAAGCAATCTTACCTTCTCAAGAAGCAAGATGTCGGCTTCAGGATCTAATTCCAAGTAGGTCTTTGCTGCAGCAAGCCCACCAACGCCTATTTGCAGTCAGGCTCACGGCCCTGTATCTGGTTGGAATTGGCTTCAGTGGCATACTCACCAGTACCGACGATTATGATAGATGCTCTGTATGACTTCATCCTGATGTTGCTAGCCCGAATGTCTTCGCTTTAAGCTTTTTGTCAGTTCTGCTGGAGCATGGGGATATCAACCAAGGCACGAAAGATTGTATTGATAGAAGGCGACTTAAATAATATACTCTTAACCAATGACTGAACCACTTTGTCCCTGGGCAGCTGCAGCAAGTTACCCCGCGATGAACCCTTACCCCAGACAATGGAACGTGGGAATTGAGATAGGGTGGAGCTTTTTTCGGTTATCGTGCCTGAGTATCGTGTACCCATTATTGTTGATTGCAATCTGCATTATCCATTTTCGTATCTATTCCCGAATACGCTCTGATGTTTTAGGCTAGCTGTGAAATGGTGGGAGAGCTACAGTGGGGTAATCCCCACGCGAAACAGTTCACCGTGGTACGTCGTTCTAAAGTGGTACACGGTAAAGTGGTACATGATAAGTGGGTAGATACCGGTAGTGTGTAGATAAGCTTGGAGAGGCCAGACAGCGGTACACTCTGGTTGTCTGTTATTCCTATCAAGACAGTACTGCGCCGAAGATCGATGTTTGTTATTGACTTCACATTCCATGTGTAAATTAGGCAACGCCACTGCCGGGGTACCGTATCCACGTATACGTAGTAGAATTAAATACTGAGAGAGGAAAGAAAACACATTTGTTGTTTTGTATTATTCCATCTCCACGATACCCTCAAGGACCTTCATTGCTTCGAACGCAGCAGTCCATCGAACTGTTTTGAGATATTTTGCCACTTCGATAGCTAAACCATGCGGGCAACATCTATGCAAATCTCTGCCAATCGTTGCCGGGGTGCACGATGCCATGTTTGAGATGGTCTGGTGCATAAGAGCCTTTGACTGTGTCCGTAAAATATCCTCTCCGAGAAGGCTATGATGACAGCCTCGACGCTTATCGTTCTGCTCCTGCGCGAAATGCACAAAGGCCCAAGCCGTCAAGACCCCGATGTAGAGACACCACGGGTAATGGAACATGCCGTTAGCCTTCCAGTTCCGTAGGTTCAACAAGCCCTCGCGGATCATCTGTGCAGCATGCCAAGCTGCATGGCCTGCCGAATCAGGAGATAGTCTCACCCAATCCATTACCGCCTTTGTACTTTCTTCACGCTCCGCGCTCGTTACAACATGTCCAAAGATCGCCTCCGCGCCTGCTGCAATCTGGAGGTGACGGATATCTGCATTGACGACAATATGTGCGGTGTGATAGAGCGCAAGAAAGGCAACGTTTTCCTGGCGGAACTCGTGTAGCGTCGAGTCTTCATCGATAGTCTGTCTTGTGCCCATAGCACAAGCATCATATTTCGTCTTCCACAGCTCCAGTGCAGTTGTCATCCGGCAGCGCCAATTGTTGTCGTCCCCTTGGGTGGCGTTTCCAAGATAGATGGACTGGTTGTGGAAATGGACCATGTCGTTGCACATGGACATCAGGCCATGCAGGATAAAGCTCAGAGACAAACTATCCAAGGCTTCGCACCATATGCTTCCCCCGTCCTCAATAAAATCCTTCACCATGGTGTTGATCATGGGAGGTTCACCTTTGGGAAGAATGGCTTTCCATGCGTCTTCATCCTTGGCCTCCCAAAGCTCCTGAGAGCATGGCAGGTTGACTTGAATTGATTGGGTAGACATGCTTGGCATGAACGAGTAGTAACTGACATTCTGTGTATCCCACATAAAAATGAATAATATCAAGCTGGAGCAACATCTTAGTGGCGTGTTGATAAATCCCAGAGAATCGAGAAATCTTACCGTTTGTACTGCTCAATATGTGCAAATGCTTTCCAGTCCTTCCCGTGATCTGTCCTCAAGTCGGGAACCATAATCCTGGCCCGCACATGATAACGGGAAAGTCGTCTTATGGCCTGTTCCACATGTTAGTAACCAGAAAATAGGAAGTATTCCAGTATTGAGAGGGAGGCTTACGTTAAACAGAAACGTATGCATTATTATTGAGTTCTCGCGCTGATATGCTCCAGCTCGATACATCCCATAGCATTCTAACACCATAAAGGCCTGAAGGATGGAGAGGTCAGGCACCTTGATACCACTGAACCCGCTCAAGATGTACGGCGTCATGGCGTCGTACAGGCACACTGAGAGCTGGTGGTCTTCTTTGTCTTTATACGTAGCCCCAAGGACAATCAGAGATAACAGGAATAATGGCTCCGCGTCGAGAACCTCCAGTGTCGGTGTATGGATCATTGGGTAACAATAGTTGAAGTTGGCAAAGAACAAGTCCAGGTACTCCTGCATTCGGGCGAGGGATAAATCTGCTGTACCATCATCGATCGATGTTCCATTCGGATATACTGGCCTCATATCAGCGATGAGCCCAAGGATCTCAGCTCTCTTTGTTTCCGTCAGATGGAGGTTATTGAGCCCCAAGCGGCCAAGAGAGCATAGACTGTCGACTTCTGCGGAATTACTCCCTGTCTCAATTGCTTCCCCATTGTTTACTGCTGTTGATGGAAATCTAGGAAGTTCTTCATCGTCATCTGAAGACTGGCAATCTGTCGGCGTTCTCGTTGTTGACGGATTGAGTACTGGTTGGCGTTGGATTGGGTGGGACGATTGGCCCTCTGGGTCAAAGTCAAGTGATTCTGGGTGCAAGACAGGCAAGTTGTCTTGGTCTGGCAACAGACTTAGATACTGGAGGGTCTCTGGAGAGTGAGGATCGCCCGTGACATTGAAATGCATAAAGTCAAAGGTAGAGTCGTGATACATGTCTCCAAGCTCCAGAAAGTCGAAGCCGTCTGTATTCAAAGTTCCTTCATGAGGTTCAGTAGAGGTGCCTCCTCCGATCGAGGTAGATCGCTCTGTCGTTTGCTGGAAACTACCGGCCGTGTATTGGTCGGTCCCTGGCATACCTACGTGTTCAGGAATAGCTGAAGAGACCATATCAGCACCCGACTGACTGGATGTCACTGTGCCCGGCTGGTCTTCTGATGACGCCAATGGTTGGGATCTCAATGAGCTATGAGCCATGATAAGTCGACCGCGGCGATGTCGTTTAGTCCTGAGTATACCAAGCCCCAACCCGCCAGCTAGCCGATCCTTACTTGCATGGCGAGCCTTGTGTCGCTCTGAGAGATTGGTTAGCAGATGCTCATCCTTTGTGAAACAGAGCCATAGACACACCAAGGAGGTCGCGTCGTTTGAAGGATGCAGCACATCTGGGACATTCAAACTCAACGGCAGAATGGTTCAGGGCGTGCCGCGCGAGATGGGATGGCCGACTGAAGGACTTGCCGCATCCTGGCTTGGGACATTGATGTCGTTTTGCTACATGCCTCCGGGTCCGCACCTCCTCATTCCGGGGTTCCCTGGTTTTGAAGTGACCTTCTTCCATCTCTCTACTACGAACTTCTGTCTGCAGGGCAATTGAGTCGCGATATGGGAATGATGATGTGTCGGATAAACGTAGAAGCGGCGAAAGGTGCGTTACCCGCCTAGTCTAGCCACTAACCGGTTAGCCGATGTCGGGCACCTGGACGAGCCAACCAGGTCTACTACTACGCCCTGATTGTGTAATACGCTTTTACAAGAAATCCTTGAATTTAAATTCTCATAAAGGCATTCCAGGAAAAGCTGATAGAGGCCAACTTTTGAAGAGATCGGTCTTGTTAAATGAGACTTGTTGAACTGTTTCTACCAAGAAGGGAAAGTTTATCTTCTTCTACGCCCCATGCTTCCCGACCGCTTCAAGGTCACTAAGCGCAAAAAGTACAACGAAAACTCAACAGACTAGTTGCAACGGCTATAGTTGACCTTTGGTGTCCTTATTATGGAATAGACTAATAGTGCCCATTCTCCTTGCTGTGAGGGCGTGTTAGCTATCAGAACCTTTCAAATGTGAATGATGAGATGCACAATCGTACCTTTCTCATTAACAGCAAGGCCGCCACGTATAGACTCTGTGCTGCAGTCGGCTGCTTTGCATACAGAGCACCGTATATCATTATCTCGATCAAAAGAGGCGCTTCAAGAAGCCATCAGCTGATGGGTACAAAAGCAGTGAAGAGTATCATGTCGGCGATTTACCTGGGGTAGAAGTGATATTAAAAGTCGGAAGATGCACGATGGGCATGTGCGGTGCCATATACTCAAAGAAACCTCGAACAAATCGACTCACGGCGAATTTGGATGGGAACCGGTAACTTGAAAATTGGTCCGATGTGGTGACAGCATCGTAGTTTTGCTTGGCTCTTTGATACTGCTCGTCCTCAATCTAACCCTAACCCTAGAAGGCGCCTCTACTCTCGGGTGGACAACTTGCGATCGAGGTACACCCTGCAAAGGCGGGAATCCGATCCCTTGGTGGTTCTGCATCTGACGATTCTGCCGACACCATGTTGGGTCATGTAGTATTCATTAAGCGTCGGCGGTACGGCATTGAGCTAAAGATGCAGAACAGAAGTAGGGCGATCCGCGAAGAATTGACCATGCAATAACAAGTCGCAATCATAAATAGTACAGTAACAAGATAATATGGTTGACGAGGCGGGATTGCGGTCGGAATGTGTGTTGGCTGGTATCGAGATCGAGTTACGGCCTGGCAGAAGAGAGAGTGGTAAGGTTAGGAGAAAGCAGTGACCCAGTGGGTTTGCCTGGTGGGCTGTCTTTTGTATGTTACTACTCTGAAATCCCCCGCATCGAGGGGCAATCGAGGCTAAGGAACCCTGCATTAGGATGCTTATCTGTATTTGTATATACTACGTAGGTATTAATAAGGCCTCTATTAGCTTTGGGGCGAATCCCATTTGCTGTTTGTGATTAGCAAGGCTTGATGGGTCCCGGAAGGTGTGCAGTGAGGGGGGCATCCACCCTGTAACGAGGGGGCAGATCACTCAGTACTCCGTACAGTTTTTAGGTTTGGGCGGTAAGTCCCGCTGACTAATCTCACTTTCGGATGTGTCATACCTTGGACTTGTTATCTGTAAGGCAGCATGAAGACATGTATAGAATTAGATAAAAACTATAGTTAGGTACTATTTCAGTATTTTACTAAGCCCTAAATATGATTGCAACAGTCCTAAGACCTGCTACTTACACTACGTTCTTTCCTTCGCCATGTTAGCATGGGGCCTCGGGTCTGCCGAGGAGATAAACGTGGTTACTATTAGCACACAATCAGTATCTTCAGTAACTAGCAGCCGAGGTTCTCGGTAAATAGCAGAGGGGGATATATATTACGGCTATTCATACTTAGATAGAACTATAATGTTAGGCGGCCAATGGTCTGGGAAAATACTATATAAGGTCAACACGCTACAGAGTCCTCTGGCAGTCATCACCCTACTACAATCGTCAACTTCTATAAACCCAACCTGCACCTGCAAAGCTGCAAAGCAAACCTCATTAAGCTTTCAAAATGGCCACGATTCGAGACGTTGATATCACTACCTATGATGGACTGAACCTGAAAGGAACCCTTTACAGTGTTGGGCCCAAGAAGCCTTGCATTATCATGACCCATGGGGTGAGTTGACCAATTCCAGTGCAATATAGATTTTAACTCGAAGTTACAGTTCTCTGGTCACCGCGATCATTTCCTTCCCGAGCTCGCTGCCAAGTTCAACGACGCTGGCTACGGAGCATTGATATACGACAATCGATGCTGGGGCGATAGTGAGGGCCTTCCTCGCTTTGAAGTCGATCCCGTGAAGCAGACACGAGATTATTTAGATGCCTTCAATTTCGCTGCAGCACTTCCAGATGTCGACCCCACCAAGATCGTCTACTGGGGATCCAGCATGTCGGGAGGCAACGCCATTTGCGCTGCTGCGATGAACAAAAGCCTGGCAGGCATTATCTCGCAAGTCCCCTTTGTATCCGGCGGTTCCATGGCTCGCATCACCGGAGCACCAAAATCGGTTCTAGTCTCTCATCGCATCCACAACTCAGATATTCAAGTACCGATTTACCCCAATTCTGTCGAGGAGGTCCAAGATGGTACCACCAAGGCCATTCTCAAAGATGCTGGAGCGGTTGAGTTCGCAGGTGAAATGGCCCGACGAGGCTATAACTTTGACAAGACGGCGACTCTTCAGAGTCTGACCAACACGATCATGTACGAGCCGACGGGCGTTATTCATCACATCTCGCCAACACCGCTGCTCATGGTTGTGGCGGATGATGATGTGTGCACTTATACGCATTTGCAGCTGGAGGCTTTTGAGAAGGCACTGCAGCCCAAGACCCTCAAGATTATCAAGGGAACTGGTCATTTTGATCTGTACTATGGCAAGAGGTTTCAGGAAGTCGTCGACGTGCAGCTCGAGTTTTTGAAGAGCATCTTTTAGTAGTAGAAAGACTAGCGTAGTGTGCGAGACCGGGTAGATGTATAAATAGAATAGAGTGCATTCCTTTTTTTCTTTCTTTCTTTGCTACATTGCGCTGAAGACACCGCCACATGCATGGTTGCCCCAGTGGGCCAGATGAGCTTAAAAATCACTATAGGGAACCCGGCAGAGAAAATCGGTATCTGAGCAGACAAGGACGTGGTTTACTGGTCAGTCATAGAGTTCCGGATCGTGGGGACCCCGGAGATTGCGGAACATCTCTTCCATCCGAGTGCGAGCGTAGTCACACTAACCTCATTTCGAGTGGCCTTCCCCGCAATCATACCGTAGCTTGCTTCATCAGTCATCCTTCTCAAACTCTCAGCTCAGCTCAACACTCCCCCAGATTCATCAGTTCTACAAACCGGTCCTCAGTCTTTGATCGAGCCTCATCGCCTACAATGTCTCCACCCTCAAAGCCAGTGACACGGTCCAAGGCGAATCACAAGCGCTCGCTGCAGGCGTGTCTGATCTGTCGGTCAAGAAAAGTGCGGTGCGACGTGTCAGTACACGGCCAGCCGTGTACGAATTGCTCTTTGGACGACAAGGAATGTCAATTAGCGCGAGCGCCAGTTGTTTGGTAAGTCGTCAAGTTCTTTTCACTCCTCTTTCTTGTATCGCTTGACGCGTGTTTCGTAGGACCCAGAAGCCTTCCGAAAGGCGTGCATTACGAAATGCAATAAAGACATCCGACACCCGAAGCAGCGACCTTGCCTCAGATTTGACTGAACAAATCAGTCTGGATAGCCGATTGCCGATACCGCAGCTCGGCAGCTCAGGTTTCTCGTTACAGGCAGCGGGCGCAGGTGAACCATGGCAGAACTGGGCCATGGACTCTCTGGACTTTGGCACCATACCCGAGCCTACCGCTTACGATGGCTGGAGTTCCTCCGTGCCCGCTGAGAAGCAGCCTCGTTTGGATCCCATGGGTGAGTAGTTCTATGGCCTGGCACGTCTTACCTAATCGCTAACAGCCAGAAAGGGAACATTTTTCAGCAGAGCACAGGGTCACCGAGTGACGCAGGTAGTACAAAGGATGGTGTTGTTCTTTACTCCTACTTCCAGTTTCTGACGGTCGGGAATCTTCATGCCATCCCCTATCAGGATGTCACTTATCTAGAAGCTCAAGGATGCCTCCATGTCCCTAACCCTCTGATTATGGATGCCTTTATGAAGGCGTACTTTACATACGCCCATGTCTTTATCCCTCTCATCGACGAGGGAGAGTTTTGGGAAATGTTCTCTCCAGCCGCAAGCAGCTTGCCAACGCCCACTATGTCTCTTCTCGTCCTTCGGGCTATGCTATTCGCTACCAGTGCTGTATGTTCCTTCGAGGCTTCCTGAACATCTCCGGTGGAATTACCTGCTAATGGTGACGTATAGTATGTTCCTCTTCCTGTCCTGCGGCAACTTGGATATCATGACATATGCTCCGCAAGGGCTGATTTATATCGAAAAGCAAAGGTGAGTCCAATCTTCATATGATGGCCGAGGCTAGCTAATAGTGTAAAGCTTCTGTTTGATATGGAGGCCGAGACCGCTCATTTACCACTTGCTCAAGCCGCATTAATGCTCATGAACTGGGTTCCGGAATCGCCCACCATAACTTCACCTGTGCCCTACAGAACATGGCTAAGCCTAGCGATCCATCATGCCAAGCTCATCAACGCCCACCGCCATGCAGGAATATGTGACGTTGGAACAACGGCAAACGAACCACGGTCAAAAACACTCCGAAGGCTTTGGTGGTGCTGCATTATCTGCGACAGATTATCATCTCTGGCTTGCCGCTTCCGTCTTCAGATCACACCCGATATGCTTGACATGGAGAACTGTGTACCCTTAGGCTTCGCCGATTTACAGAGCGAGATCCATCGGTCAAGCGTTTTCTCGCCCGCGACCAAGCGCCAACTTATAGCTCTGTTCTCCAAGAACCTAAGCCTGTTAATGTTGCTGACAGAAATTATCCCTGTTGCTTACCCTTTCGAGACACGACTCGAGTCAAGTCCAGACTTCTCGGCACAGGAAGAGGAGAATATCGGAAAGTCTTGTGATCTTCTCGAGAAGTGGTATGATACAGCCAAGGCTGAATTTCCTCCCTTCCATAAACCAATCGCAGCCGAGGAAAGTGATGCAGCCAATTCCATCGCTGTACATACGAATCTTATGTATATCTATTACCAGTACGTTCTGAAACCATGTTCCCTATGAAATAGACTCTGAGACCATTCAGCACGTCTTGCATTGCTCTTTGTAACCGGAGAGTCTTTACGCAGATTTCTGGAACAGGGAGCCCCGACTTTCATCTTGAGGAGTTTCAAGACGGCAACAGGGGCAATGAGATTCGTGGAGATATTGAAGACTCCGTTCTTGGTCTATCAAAATGCATAGGCTCATTATCAGGGTCCCATCTGGCGAAGTATCTTCCTATCACAGTGTAAGTAAACCCAAATCTCTCTTCCCATTGCCTATAAGCGTGTATGCTAATCGGATTGCTATAAAGTTCGGGATGTATTGCGATCCCTCTTGCACTGTATCATATGAGCACAAGTTTATCCTCTGAAAACGACGTAGTGCCGAGTCATCTCGAAGGGTGGCCGCTTATGAGCCTTGATCCGACACAAAAACACCTTCAAGTCATGACAGACGCATCAGACATTTTCTCAGCTCAATATTATGGTTCCCAGTGGGTCAAGCAAGCAGCAGAGCATGTCGCAAAGCTGGCCCTGTCATTCAATAAACTTTCATTGCAGTCGGGTCAGGAAGCCATGAAGGACTGGGTCGATATTCTTGTCAGGCACCCAGAGGTATATCTGGGACTCGCTTGGACAGTGGATATGTGCATTAATCGGAGGAAGCTACCTGAGAGTCAAGACTTCCCTTTGTGTCTCCGCAACGACGTAGAGAAGCTGAATGCAGCTCCTCAGAAAGCAGAGCATGAGATGCTAGACTCTGACTCTTTAGATGGACAGAAGGACATTCAGCTGACGCAGTCACTAGATTATCTTTTAGGTATTCAGGAACCTATGATTGGCGTTCTGTAGGACATCACGATGCAGTCTTTAAAAAAAAGATAGATCAGTTATTAAAGCTTGTGTATTTCTCAACCAGAGGAAATTCATTTGCCTGCCCATTCCTCCTTCGACTATTCAGCTTTCATAGCAAAAGGGCACCCAGGACCACTCCACTCAGACCTGATATACTGGCAATACGCCTGATCACTCCCCCTGATATCCTCTTTCCTCGCCTTCGCCTTCTCCACATCCAACGTCTCAATCTTCTTCCAAAACGACTCCCGCGGGTCCGGTAAAAGCGTCTCAGCAAGGCTCATTGCTGTTCCAACGAAAAGCACGATCAACCACTGGAAGATTGGGTTAACAGGTTCGACCCGCATTGCTCTGAGAGTTGTAGGTAGTGAAAGAGCTTTCACTATCGACACTCCCAGCCATCGGAATCCGTAGGGGAAGTATCGGAATGCGAACTGATTAAATATCGCCAGGCCGATGTATTGCATTTTTACATCGAACTCGCGCTTCTCATTCTCGTAGTCCTCGCAGAATTGGATGCAGCCCTCAAAGTCTTCAGGGTATCCTTGCACAGAGTTTCCGTCCTCTCTGATAAATAGCGGCGTCATATCCCTCCAAAAGTGGTGAGCCGCAATCTTCTCCTTCTCAGTGAAACCCGATAGTCCCAGCCGAAGGCGCAGACGGTGCATGAGTACAGCACTAAAAGTCGTGACGTACAGAAAGTCTTCGTTGAACGAGAAGTTGCCGGGATAACGACGCGCCAGAGACATATGAAGGTTGTTTATATGCTCTACTGCATCTCGACATCGTTGATCGCTTGGTCCGTAATGCCACCACGTCATGTTGTAGTTTTCGGTGTCTTCGACGCGCTGAGCTCCTCGCTTGACAACCTTGCCACCGTCTGAGCGCCAGACAGTTTCGCAGCCATGGGTCGTGATGATGAAGTTGGGAAATGTAAGGGCGTAGATCATGTTATTCATGAAATCATTTGATCGGTAACAGGACATGAGCCTCCACATGAGTTCATAGTCTGTCTCTGGATCGAGGCTATTGATGGTGTCATTGAGCCAGTGATAGCCCCCAGGGGTTATTTCTTTAGACATGATTGATGAGAGGAATGAAGAAAGACAGGTTTGGTAGGTAATGTTGTGAATGTAGTACTCTTTCTGAGGTTTTGATCTATAAACGTTGTCTATATCAATGTTTTCGATTAACTGCACCAACGCTCTCCGCAAATTGATACGATATCGTACCGATAGTTCCCCGTGGGGAAACACGCGGCAGGGTGAACTCAAAACGCGAAGGCCGCTGACTAAGCGGTTCTCGTACCTCTCTCCAACCGCCGAGATCTGTCAAGTAAAGTACCTCCCAATTACCGAATCTCAGATCCGATGCTGCTGCTCATATTCATGCGCGCGATTTTCATGATCTTTTCTAATTACTGAACCGCACAACGGAGTTACTGGCAATCACTCGGTCACTGTTGTCATGGCATCAAAAGGGCTCATCTTGTGACGCGCGACGCGTTCTGTCACTTTACGTCATAGGCTTTTGTGACACCATCGTATTGAGATTACCATTGTGTCTGCTCAAACCACCGCTGGGAATCACTTGCAAAGAAATGACCCAGCTCAAGCTCATCCCCAAAACCTAACGTCGACGTCTCCCACGTCGGCATCGTTGAGAGCAAATCAGACTCCATGTCAAAATTAATAGGGCCCCCTTCCGCGGTCAAGTATGATCCCAAAGATTCATTATTAATGTCGGCCTGGGTCGTGGTGCTCGCATCTGAAAGAGTGTCAATGATGCGCAAAGAATGGGATGTCAATGAGAAATACTAACCCCAGGCGCTCACAATCCGGAGAAGTTGCTGTACGAATCTGACGCAACGGAGGACAAGAGTGTTGTTGTCGCTGAGCTTCAAAAGAGCCTCGCAAGTCTTGCCGAGATACCGTTTCGCACTTTCGGCGTTCCCAACTTCTGCGCCGAGAGATATCAACAAGCTACCAAAGATGGCCAACGCTGCACTGAAGGCTATTCCACGCGTCAGATCACCATAACACATCCTAAGGGTTGTTACTTACCATAGTAGAGAGTGAACCACCAAGCCCCGATCAAGTGACGCCCATGGTCAGGCCTTGTCAATATGGTATAGATAATATCTATGATGTTTTCCGCCACTTGGACAAAAACCCTGTCAAAGTTGGCATGCATGCTGTTGATGGAACCCGCGTGGCGATATGGTGTTTTGGCCTCTCTAAGTAGAGTACCTAAAGACCGAATGAAGATTGGGCGATGGAGGAGGAGTTGAACGTTGAGGTATCTAAGTGTGAGAATGATCCTGAACTTTTCGCGTAATGGATCCTGGATATTCTCATCCGTATTATCTGGCATGTTGTCGACAGACCGCAAACCCAGATTCTGGGGCAAGCTGTTTTGCCAGTCTGAGAGCTCCTGGCCGAACTGGATCATGGATGTCATTGTGGCTGTATCTGATGATTGGTCTTCACATCCAAGGTTACTACCATAGAGTGAGCCAATGATTCGCCCCATGATCCTGTAGAGAGTTCTAGACAAGGTAAGTTAGGTGGATCGTCTTTAAGCTAGAGGTTTCTTACATAGAGGCGTTGTAGAACGCAGTGCTCATTGTATGCACTTCGTTAGTAGGTGACACCGGGACTGGTAATGTCTTTGGAAGATCCAAGCGGATGTACTCTTCTGGGATAGCACATGGGCGGCCAAACGTGAGGCTAAGACTTCTACACAGTTGCGTCAGCTTGAACAGACCTCAGGCTTAGTGATTATTGGAGAAGACCAACCTATCAAGCAAAATACATCCGAACCAAGTACGTTTCCGTATTTCTTGTTGTAGAGGAGTGAACTTGGATGCAATGTCTCTTGAGTGGAGTCCAATAGACATGGCAGCTTTGACAGCGAGTCCATGAATGGTCCACGTATGAACCGACTTGTGCGTCCCCTGGAGATACTGACTTGTGAGTAAGAGGTATTGGACTGAAGAATGTCAGTCCCGAATCGTGACATATGGTTAAAGGAGGTTATCACCTGTTTCAAGAGTTGTTCCCCTAAACATCTGTGTATGGCAAAGCTCCTGTGCCCTTCGATAGTAAACATCCGACTCCTCAAAAGTAGTCTCACTACCCGAGTCCTCCCAGCACGAAGTACAAGTTGCCATTGCAAGGATCATGTTCAGCAGGCCGAGCCAGGTCCGACGAACGTTGCCTCGAAAGCCACTCGCTCTGAATCGTTGATAGGTGTCGAGAAACTCTTGCTCATGTATGTATGGAAACAAGAGCCCTGTGTTGTCAAAGTATGCACGGATGAGACGCTGCATGACCTCGTCCGGTGGTAGGAGATTGGCGCCCACCTTTTGAGACTCTGTCGAGGCTGCTGAAAACGCGTTCAAATTACTCACTAGTCCACCTTCATAGGCACTGTACTCTGATGCTGGTGTTAATGAAGTCTGGTTGACCTGCTGTGTTCTTTTGGTATCGACAGCTCGCAGGATGTGCCGCATGAGTGCGATGTTGGATGATGGACCTAGAGAATGGAGATGTTAGAGGACGTTAACATAGAAGATAGACCGTATTGGCGTACCAAAGAAACCGCAGTCTTGCTCATCTACGAAAGAGACGGCCATACCATCCGTCATACTCTGACCAGCACCATTTTCGGGTATCTCATCAATGTTGACCACTACATTTCCAGGTTGGTGATGAAGTGGAAGTGTGACATCTTGCCTTGAACTTCCTGAAGTTTTTAGTGTACCCTCAACCAAGTTCAATCTAATATTGTGCTGTTCGATATTTGTTTCCAACAGCTTCACTTTGGCCTCCAGGGCAGCAAACATACTAAAGACATCTTCATGTCAGATACTAGTCCAGGGTAGTGGAGCAGAGACACCTTACTCTTTTGGGACTAGAAGATTAGCTGACGTCTCTTGCTGTTCATAAGAACAATCGAAGCCCAGCTTATCGCACGTGTCACATCTCGGTCGCACTCCATTACACTAATCTCATCAGTCAACCGTCTACTAACGCGTAAGATACAGACTCTACCCGTGATTTGCGGATTCTGCACGCTGAACAAGCCAACGCGACTCGGCGTCTTTTTGGCGCAGGCTCCGACGCATTTGCTTTTGGCGGCTGAGACGTTCCGCTTTTGGCCGAAGCTGGTGGAGAGTCATCTCGGGGGGTCATGATCGATGGTACGATTGGGGAGATGCAACGAGCGAGTTAGCACTTGATCGGGGCAACATTGGGATGGGCCGAGTTTTGTATCCAGGGTGACAAATCTTGTCTCCGCACTTCCCCAGAATTATCGAGACAAGAAACCGGGGGTCACGGCACTTGTAAACTCTGTTCCATCTTTGGTTTGGGCCATGTTGATCAAACCAATTGGAAGGGTGTGTTCTCTCCCGTCTCCATCTCGCTTCTGACGCTTCTGGGGTTCGAGGTTACGCCTCTGTTACAATGGCGCAAATACAAGCCCCCTCAATTGGTTCAGTGACTCTCACAGTGTCCACTTGACCTTGTCAGCTCCACTTTCGGGGCACCATCGGGACGAACGGCACAAGATGCTTATGTATCAAAAGAAGCGTAAGACATATACTCGCTGCAGTGAGCTTCAGTTGTTGAAGAATTATAGTGACAAGGAATTGAGTAAAGAACACCAAAATCACAATGAAGGTAGCTTGGCAACGACTGATCCGATTCGTCTCAACTGACGGGCGTGTTTTGCGCGGAGAGCCCATCCTCCCGAACCCCGACTTTGATCTTGGAGATACCACTGAAGACACGAAACTCCAAGCTCGAGTCATTGAGGGAGACGACCTCTATGACACAACTGGTGCCACTCGCGTTACAGATGAAGTGGCAACCGTCAAGACTTTGTTAGGACCCCTTGTTGCTAGCGACGTATCAATTCTCAGATGCGTGGGACTCAATTATGCTACACACAGTGAGTAATTATTCTCAGCACCCGTGAGAAGAACTACCCTAAAGACTCGTACTAACACGGAACAGTTCGTGAGGCTGGACGCAAGCAACCGCCTTTTCCGTCCATCTTCTTCAAGCCTTCAACAACAATACATGATCATGGAGTCAACGTGGTGATCCCCAAAGTCGCCCAGGATGACCAAGCAGACTACGAAGGAGAACTGGTACGTACCAATAATTCCTACTACAGATGCAAATTAACGGATTCAGGTCGTGGTCATTGGGAAGGATGCCAAGAACGTCAAGGAGAGCGAGGCCCTTGACTATGTCGCCGCTTATACAGCAGGCAACGACATCTCCTCTCGAAAATGGCAAAGAGACCCAAACCTCGCTGGTGGTGTCCCGCAATGGGGATTCTCCAAGGGCTTCGATACCTTTGCGCCTCTAGGTCCCGCTCTAGTTTCAAGCTCTTTGATACCAGCGCCCGAGAAACTCCATCTACAGACAATTGTAGACAAGGAAACCCGACAGGATGCAGGACTAGATGACCTTGTCTTTTCCATTCCCCGATTAATTGCGCATCTCTCCTCTGGAACTACGCTGCAGAAAGGAAGTATTATCATGACTGGCACTCCAGGAGGTAAGTAACTCTAATGCGTGATTTTATATGAGCATGAACTGACGTGTGAATGTGTAGGTGTTGGTGCTGGATTGAAGCCACCGAAATACCTTGTACCTGGAACTCAGATGGAGGTCAAGATTACTCAGATTGGTACTCTTAAAAATGGCGTCGATTTTGAGTAGTCAGGTATCATTAGACATAAGGACAAATAGACATATAGAGCTATACAATGCAATAGATATAGGGACATGCAAGCTGCTTCGCGCTGTAGTGTATGAAGTTTAATGTTCTTTGCGTCATCTAGTGAAGGGCTGCTAGAGTATGCATCGAGAAAAACAAAGTGTTATTCAGCCTCCAGGGTCGATATGAACTAACTGTTAAGAGAGCGACATTGAAGAGAAAGGAAAGAACAGCAACATCAACAACAACACAGCAAACAATCATAATAAAGAGCGAAAAGTCCTGCCACTGCCCAGGGCCCCGGGTACCCTATGGCAAGCACACCAGTTTCACTACTATGCCAATAGCCCAACTAGATGGAGGTCGCAGCGACGCGCTGGATGAGGAATTGGGGGGCAGGTCCAGAGGCATCAGACTGATAAGCCAGATGGGGAGCAGCGACAATTAGAGAGCCAGTGCAAACCAAGTCTCCGAAATTGCAAAAGACCAGGGTTCGCTCTCGTGGGTAGTTGGGAATGCGGCCGAGATTCTGCAGGTTCTTGGTATATCCGAACAAGACAGTGCCAACGACCTTGTTGCGGACAGAAGTGCTGAGATCCTCAATACTGGCTGCAGCAAGGGCAGCACCTTGACTATACCCTCCGGCAACGATCTTGGCTGAAGGGCACTTTGAGTTTGCAAGGTTGAACAGTCCGATCATCTCTCTGATGGCTGCTGAAGAGGTTCCTCGAGGAAGGGCGTTGTCTCCGAGGGTAGCACGGTATGCGCCACCAACCTATGATCAGAACAGTCAGAGTTACACTTTGTCATTGCAAGGAATGGGGAGATACTTACACCTTGAATCCAGACTCCCTTGCTGCCATAGTTGCTCTCAAGCACAGAGGCAACTCGAGGACCAAGGGTTCCCTATCAAGTCAGCCAAACTCATCTAAGTCCCTGAACGCAGACAAAACTCACCAAGTTTCCAAGCTCAGTGGAGCCTCGAGCATAGATGAAAATGACAGGAGGACAAGCGGACGAAGCGCCGTTGGAAAGATCATCACGAGTGATGCTTCCAGACTGACGCTTCTCGAGCTCAGCAAGAACTTCACGTTCAGAGATAGGGTTGGAAGTGGGAAGAGCGACGGACGCAGCGACGAAGAGTGAGAGGATGGTGATGAACTTCATGATGGATATGAGTTAATGATTGGATTGAGTGGTCTTGTGAGTTGCTGGCGATTGTGGAATGATTGAGATGCTTGTGAGGTGAAGTAACTCATTTCAACGGGACAAACACGTCTATTTATCATAATTTCTCAAGTGAACTCCTCTCTGCTATTTTCTTCTACATCGATACACATTTCTATCTCATCGTCTGAAAATTTCTTCATTTCATCCGCTAGCCTCCCAAGCCTTCTCCAAACCTCGGCTCCATTCCTCAAGGAGGGGAAGCTCATACACACAGAAATCTGACCTTCACTCATCATAAGACCAAGACCCCGCACTTCACAACACCACCATCAGCCTTTCCAACGAATCACTTAATAAAAGACTGTCTCAGGAACTATTGCACTAGAGTATGATTTCTCGGAGCTTCGTTACTCTGCATCGTTTTAGGAAATGCCAACAACTCTAGCAACTTCACGATGCGGAACTCTACCGAGTTAAAGTCACTAGTTCCCTTGGTTAGTGTTGTTTGAATGGCGGGAATATTTTAGGAAACGGGCGCTAATCCAGGGTGAGATGATCTTGCGAAAATAGCTAAACACCATGATTATACCGAGGCCATCTTATTGGAGCAACTGGGGAAACGATCAGCGGATGGATGTTAACAGCCAAGATATTACCATTAAGATCAATCATTTAGCGGTCAACAACTCAGAGCATTCTCTATGTGTACTACTGCATGTAAGTCTGAACATGTATTAAGGCGATGAAAGAGAAAATCAACCTCGGCACATTAATTAAGTCGTACTTGGCATTGAGCCTATGCGTAATTAAGCCAATAGCAAGAGCTTGGGACCTCGTAGAAGTGTCTTGGAAGTTAAAGTAATTGCTAGCTTGGGAATATTAGTCAGATCTAGACAAGCCACGTACTCCGGCTGTGTATTGTGGAAATCGAGATGTTTATCCGGTATCGCCAGTCACACTTTAGTAGTTTAGATTTCAGGTGACTGCGCTCGCAATAGCTATAGAGACTTCATTACAATAGCTGCCCGACATCGACTGTCAGATCTCACTGCTATATACTGTGGTTTTGCCTCTCACTGCTGCGCACCCATTGTTGAAGCCTGCCCGGAGCATCTGTCTTGTGGCCAGACGTCGAAAGTACCTATTAGTTGTGCAGGGGTATGTAATGCAACTACGAAAAGCCGGCTGTCCCCCTTAGGCACTCCTGCTTCGTGGATGGCAAGAACGCAACGATTGCAGTCTGGATTGTGCTCGCGTTGGAGTGAATAGAGGACGCAAATTGGGCCATGCCAGCAACTACATAGCGGCCAGAAATTTAGGCTTGCTTGCTAATTGAAATATTTGGTTTGTAGTGTGTATAGGAACTGAGTCGTATATCATATTGCAAGGTGGCTAGACGTAGACCTTAGATATAGGAGGGATGAAACGTCAGTTCTGTGTCTATTCTATATCATTACTCTGGACTATGTTTCATGCTACTTCGTCGCTATGTATCTTCACCTCAACTGCCACTTGGACCGTTGAGAAAAACAATTAGAACTGTAAGGTATCTGTTCACTTGTTAGCTCTTGATCGAAAGATTTCTTAGGTTCACCCACGTAGCGCTAGCGCTAATAAGGTCTATAGCCTTGGATCGCGTTAAGAGGGATAATGCCGTGATGAAGATTATAGCCGAGATAAATAATACCGTTATCCTGCTCTTGGAATCGCTTAACGCGTTGCAAACCACAACAGGTACTAAGACGAGAAGGACGACAAGCGGTGTAAGGAGGAACCGTACTATTCGGTCGGTAAAAGATTGACTGAACAAGTGGACGTGCGGGTCATCGGACTTCTTTCTCGTGGATTTCTAACATTTCCACGGGCCGTTTGGTAAGTCTTATTTCCGAGATTGGGACGGGTTTCTTGAACTTACATTGCCGAAGAAACCAATGGTTGATGTTACGGCTGTCTCTAACCAGTAGAGAACACCATCCTCGAGAGGAGCAAGGACAAGTAAGTCATCTTTCATCTGGAGAAAGCTCATTTCATCTTGCGCAATGCAACTGTTGCCTCTGAGCCAATTCTGAAGACTGGTGATATGCACATCAAGCGGTTCATCGTATGAAACGACCTTTTCAGTTCGCTCGAGTAGATCATCTGAATATCTGTCAGCACGAGGCCACAACGTGGTACTTGAAGTCTGTACCATAAGATTCCAACGCGTCTTCGATTTCTGAAATAATTGCTGCACGCTCAGGAGAGCCATTCATCCTCATACTGCTGAGAAACACTGGCGCAGGCTCTTCACGGTCAATTTTGTTGAGCCGCTTCTCCAATATGCTCAATCTGTCCTGCTTGGCGAGCAAAAGTCTCATGCGAAGGTGCTCGAAGCGGCGGAAGATATGAAAGTATTTATGAGACGATTGGAGTGCCGAAAATCTGGGATAACCGTCTGGAAAGCTCTCAACTAGCCGGAAAGGTCATTATAAATCACAAAGCACCATGACCTAGCGAGTTGGTATACCTTGAGCTTGCTTTTGGGGATTGACCGACCTAGAGCGACGCTGTAGACGCTGGAGGATAGATTGCCTAGGGACTGCAGGCAAAGACCCTCCGAGCTCAATGTTATGACTGGATGTTCGCTGAGTAGTCATCTCAATGGTGTTGCTGGTGCTACAGGACTCAAGGGAGGAGTAAAGGAGCATCAAATGGCTTTTGCCAAAATGTACGTGATGACGGAAGAAGCTATCATTATCAGCCTTGGGCATCAACAAACTGACATCCACGCTAATATGTAATGCGCCTTGTTGCTACCTGGATGCGAGTAACCAATAGTCGTTCTTGTTTCAAGCCTGCTCTCTCCGCCTCCAAAGCGATTTCAGAGGCTGAGTAGGTGAATTGCGCAAAGTGGCTACTACATTACCCCTCAGCTGAAAAGAACCTGGTCACATGGATAACCAACACTCAAATGGCAAGTTCAGAAAGCAATATTTACCTAAAGAATTTCCCCTACAGATAAATTCTCGATCTTGTCACAAGCCCAGGCACAGAGCTTCATATTAGAGCTTGTTCAAAAGATTTATCCACAACGCCAGCATTCATCAATTAGCATGAGCGCAAACAACAGTGATGAAAGGTCTCTCAATTCCCTCCACAGCGTTTTAGATCATAAGATAAAGACTAACATGAATCATATGTAGCAAAGAACGGCCTGTCGTCGTCTTTGATGAGAATGCCAAGCGACCGTGGGTGGATGCGTACGGCAACGAATCCGCATTTTCGAAAGGAACCACGGTAACTTTCAAGCCAAGCGCCTCGTTTACAAGCCAGACCTTCTACATCATGGGATACAAAGATGGGAAATACAGGCTTTGTGATGAGAATGGTGTGCCAGTGGGTGATGAAAACTGCTACTACAACGAGGGGGACTTGCAGCTCTTTGAACCATTTGGATGAGCGGCTCTGTAGCCGCAGTATTACGAGATATTTTCTTAAAGAACTTAGCTATCGTTGGTGTCTACGAAGTCGATATGAATGTACGTATATAAAACGTTTGCGTGATCCAGTTCCCTTCCCTAGCTCCTCTGTGCTCAGGATCTTGCCACATGCGCTGCTTGACAAGTTCGACACTATCTTCATGACTTCTGAAATCATCGCTACCAATGGGCGGAAGAACTGGATCATGAAAGAACGTCTGTTCGCTGGTGATAAAGACCTTGAGTATATCATCTGCGTAACTAAACCCTTGGTCCTTCAACTCTGGAACAACCGATAACGCCATTGGTATTTCCAGCTCGCCTGAGTTCTCAGAGCACACAGGAGGAACCTCGAGGCAGTAAGAGTTGCCCTTGGCAGCAAATAGACTTGATATCTCCCAGAAAGAGTCAAATGCCAAGATGGCTAGATATCTAGAGTGGTTGCTCAAGTTCTTGAACTTGAACAGAAAGCCATCTTTTTGATCAATCCTGTACATTCCGTCGGCATCAGGTGCGGATCCTAGTATTTCTAATGAGAAGGATGGAGAGAAGTCTGGGTCTGGGTTTAAGTTTTCGATGCGTTGGTAGAATCTATAGGTGGCGATGTGACTGAGGCGTTTGACTAGAATCTGAACAGCATTCTTGTCTGAAGCGTTGATACTTGGAAAGTTGGCAAGCTCGTTGGTTGTTGAGTCTGTGATCCTGTAGGTACCGTTCTCCGCCAGATTGACATAGAATATAGAGCTTGTCTGCAGAATGTCTGAATAGGATACACCATCACCCTGCAAAACCAAGTCTAGGAATGGTATGCCTTTCGATGAACTCAGGATAGCGGTGGCATTGAGAACCCTCTTGTCGATTGTCATACGGGTTCGGTGAGGTGATAAAGTAGTAAGCATCGTAGCCTCCCAAATATCATTGTCGGCAATCTGATATGTATCATCAATCATTCTCAGGGTAGAGTTGACATCGTTGACAGAGGTCACGACAGCAGTTCGAGATATCCTATTAGCTGCAGTCTTTGCGTGATACCACTCCTTGAGTGCGTATTCATCATCAACATGGACACCATGTATTTCTCCAGCATCAAGCATCAGCTCATGTTTGTCGTTGCTGTAAGCTGACCGCAATGTTTCTTTCCTCGTTACTTCGTTAAAGAATGAAAGGCCAGTTTTCCCGTATAGCCTTGGTGTTTGAGCCTGATAGCGGGCTGAGAAATTGGCTCGCAGGTGTTGGTGTAGTGTATGATGGCTGATTTGTACTCGAAGCCTTTGCAGCATGTTCAGAGAGTCCAATAGGAAGTAGCTCAATGCACCTCGGTTATTCCCATCGACGATAACCTCGCCAGCCTCTTCATCAATACCACAAGCCGTCAAGATTGAATATCCGTCAGGATCAAGAAGTTCTCCTTCAGTAGCCAAACCAGCACCTCGGAGACTTTCGCTGATGAAAGGATTTTCTATATTGAAGGAGTTGTCCATGGTTGGGTCGTAGGCGAGATAGCGACTGGCGGATCGAATTGGACTTTTGCGGAGAACATTTCCTGAAAAGCAACAATCCAAGACAACTGTTACAAGCATGCCCTTCTTCACCATGCAATTGATAGCTGCTCTGATAGTTGTTCCCGGAAATATTTTTGGATCAGTGTCTGTAGGTTGGGAAACAACAAGACCCAGTGCTTTCTTTGCTTGTCCAGAATCTGTTATCTTCCGTGCTGTTCCATGGCCCGAATAATGGATGTAGACGTGATCTCCATCATGGCCCTCGTTGATAACTATCCTCAGGTGCTTCTCAAGATTCTTGTAAGTTGGGTCAATGCGCACCCTGCTCTCATTTACTGAGCTATCTGTGAATCCAGACAAAGTCGTTAATGTGAAGATTCGACATGGACTCGAACATGCCATCAGGTACTTCTCAATTGCAATTACGTCTGCTACAGCACCCAAGGTCGAGGGGCTCTCACTGTTTGGGCCATGGGTTCCCTTTACGCCAATTAGGATTGCCCATCGTGAAGCTTGGAGAGTTGGTTGCGCCATGGGGTTGTAAATGGATCTATGATATCACTTGATCGTCCCTGAAAGATGCTTGAAGATGATTATGAGGCTCATAATTGCAAATCCATACTCCATCTCCATTTTTCCAAGGTCGATTCAGCCCTGGCGCCGAATGTGACACAATCAGGCAGCAATGCGCCTTTTCTCGCGCATCGCCCAAAAGCCTGATCCCTGTCAGGCTGACAATGTGGCATATTTGGACCTATAGTAGGTGGATCTAGGCGAAGCCACCTGCATATTGCTCACTCATTCGCATTTTGGAAGACTTGAGTAGTTGGCTTGGCACAGAATGTGAATGCATCGATGAGGGGTTATTCGTAAGCTGTGCTGACCTGCTTGAAGGCGGCTGAGTGAAGCAACCTTGTGTTACAACTGGACTGTATTTGAGTGGCTTGCAGCAACATAGAATCACAATCACAAGATCAAAGGGGGGTAAGCCGTAGAACACGGCTGAAAATGCTGGATGATTGAGAATCAGGCTCGGCATCTGGGCACTCGAAGAATCTATACGGCGGGGAAGTAGGTGATTGGATCTACAAAGAGGCATTATTAGACGATAAAACCCCGCAAATCTCATTTTCTCTGAGGGGCCTTATCAAATAGTAATACTACAATCACCTGCATATGCCCATCACTTTCACATCCACTTTCACCACACATCCGAAGCTTCTGCCCTAAACGACACCATGGAATATTCCAATACCTCGCCAATTCAGTATTTAGATGATCTCAACAAACAGATTGATGCAGCTATTGAAAACGAGTCTGGGGTACCTGAAGACAACCCCCATCGCGCCGATGTATTGATTGGGCTTGCCGTCTTGCTTTTTGACCGATCCAAAGTGGCCGGCGTAGCCACTTCTACAAGCGATTTGGACCGGGCTATCGATCTCGCGCAAGCTGCGGCTTTACGGGCTCTCGATTGCGATGTGGACAAGCCATCGTACTTCCTCGAGCTAGCAATCATGTTGAGATATAGGTTCAGTCGCACGGCCAAGATGCTCGACCTCGACTCGGCTATCAAAGCTGCCAACGACGGTATCACGGTTGCTGAACAGATGAGCGAAATTGAGCTGAGCGATTATGAGCGTTCTGAACTGCAACGACATCATAACAGAAGAGTCAACATCTTTTGGACTCTTTTCAAGACACGTATAGGCCAAACGTCATCGGCAACAGCTGCGGAGCAAGCAGCGGATGCTAGCGACACAGATTGCAGCCAAGATGAGCCGAGCCAGCCAGGAATCTGGTACACCTTGTGGTTGGCTGCATCATTCAAGAGTGGCACTCTCAGTGATCAGGGTATTTCCATCGAGCACATGATTGATATCGCAGACACGGCATTAGGAGTAACACCCTCGGAGTCTCCTGGCCGAGTACGTATCATGTATCGAGTTGCAGAATGGTTACGGGATCGGTTTGCAAGAACCAGATCTATCACTGATATCAACCGCACGATCGTGCTATTGTCCACAGCATTGAGTGCTGCATCTCCTCATCCATGGCGAAGATGGATCCTTGAAAATTACTGCGCCTCTCTTGTTGACAGGTTCGAGCACTCTGGATCATTACGTGATATGGACGTTGTTATCGAAACATTGGAAGCGGAGGTAAAGGCCAACGAGGATCCCAACAGACTACACTTCTTATATCAAATCATCAAAGCCTACGGCGTGCGATTATCACATTCTAAATCGGGAAAGGCACTCGATGCATGTATTGTGCAAGCCAGCCGAGAAGTCAAAAAGTCGCATAAAGACCCAACGGTACAAACCGATCTTCAAGCTGAACTTGGAATCCTGTACGGGCTTCGGTTCGAGGAATCGGGGCAGAGTCAAGATCTCTCCGATGCAATTCTATGTTTCGAACAAGCAATGAATGCAATGGCTGATGACTACCCACGGCGCGGCATTCGCTTCATGGAATTTTCAAAGAAGCTTGCCCAACGATTCGATAAATCAGGTTCATTGTATGACATTAATAAGGCCATCAAGTACTCGAATGAAGCCAAGAATGCTCTATCGAAGAGCAATCTGAATTACTTTAGAAATTTGCACAATCTTGGAGTTTTCATGGGTAGGAAGTATGAGGAAACTAGACTGGTAAGCGACATCACAGACGCTGTGGGGATTTTGCAAGATGCAAGGCAGGGCCAGCAAGAGACCAACGACCCTCAACTACCATCAGTGCTGAACAGCCTTGCATATTACCTTTGGAGAAAGTCAGTGGCCAAGCCCTGTCCAGCTGACTTGGAAGATGCTCTTGATATAATGAGGGCTTTGATGGCATCTAGACCAAAGCATATGGACCAAGCTATGTCTTGGAACGTCATGGGGCTCATCCTCGGAGAAACAGTTAGGAACGAAGATTCGCTAGCACTGCTAGATCAGAGCATTGAGTGTTTTTCAATGGCCATCAAATCTCCCGGAGATACGAGACGCAGTCAATATCAGGGTAACCTTGGAGATGCCGCTATCAAGCGCTTTGAACGAACTGGCTCTATGGCGGACCTCGATTTAGCTATCGATTCCCTTCAAGTGGCCACTTCCCTACTGTCTGAGAGTAAGAGGCTTGGGCCTGGTTGGTTCATCAACCTTGCCCAATCACTCGGCAAGCGGTATGAAAGGACAGGAGATATGAGGGATCTGAATGGTGCCATTAACGCTGCGACACAAGCGGTAGATCTGACACCTGTCGGAAATCGAGTTGAGAATAGGAAGAACATTCTTGGATTTTGGCTAGCAACTCGGCATGCCCGCTTGGCTGATAAGAACGACATCGAACTTGCCATTCAACACACAGAAGAAGCACTTACGAAGCTAGACGAAGCGATTGCAGCTGGCGATAGCTCACTGGCTGGTGGCCGTCATGAATACGTCGGCAACTTGGCTAATCATTATGGAAGACGTTATTTGCAAGTTGGCTACTTTCAGTCCGACGATTTCCATGATATTGACAAGGCCGTTGAGCTAGCAAGAGAAGCTACTGCAGTGGATAATAACCATCCAAAAAGAGGCGCTCACTTCTCTGATCTTGGAAATTGGCTTGGGTGGCGTTACGAGAAAACTCACCATGAAAGTGACCTCATCGAGGCGATCGAGAGCCAGCAAATTGCGGTTGCTTCTGTCCCAGCTAATCATCCATCCAAGGCATCCTTCCTTCTCAACCTCTCTCGAGTTTTGGTTCTTCAGTATGTGAAAGCCAGTTCTGACGAGACCAGAGATCTCGTCCTCATGTGCTGCAAGGAAGGCTGGGAGTGCATCAATGCAAACACATCTACACGTATAAGACTAGCGGAGCAAGCTGCCCGAGTCTATAACTTGATGGGCGACTGGTCTCAGGCAAGCTTTTACATGGAAGAGGCATTGCGTCTTGTTCCCATGCTGAGTCCTCGGTCACTTTACAGTACGGACAAGCAGTTCATGCTCCAGGATTTTAGCGGCTTGGGGTCAAGGGCGGCAGCAGCGGCTCTCAGTGCTGGAAAAAGCGAACTTCATGCGCTGGAACTCCTTGAATCAGGGCGGGATATCATCAATGGTCTCTTGATGGAGGTGCGTCGAGACTTGGTCGAGGTTCAGGAATATGATCCCGGTCTTGCAGAGAGATTCAGTCGACTTCGAGATGAACTTGAGACTCTGTCAAGCGCATCTTCGTTATCTCCAGATATAGCCGATTCTGTGTTGGAAAAACAAGCAAGACATCACCGCGAAACAGAGCAGAAATTCAAAGACACCATCGAAGAAATACGGGCATGTCCTGGGTTCAGCCGTTTCCTTCTGGGTCCTACTAGGGAGGAGTTGCTGGAAGCTGCTCGCCCAGGCCCCATCGTGGTACTAAATGCGAGCACTCATCGCTGCGACGTTTTCATTATCAAATGCGATAGGCTGTCATGTATTAGTCTTCCGTCTCTCAACCTGCTGGAGATAAACAAGCACATGTCCAGATTGCAGCAGGGAGTTGCGATGAGAAAAAGCTTGGATGTCGAATTGGAATGGTTATGGACAAGTCTTGCGGAACCTTGCTTGAAGGAATTGGGCTTTGAAGATGCTGCTGTGGATGATAAGTGGCCTCATGTATGGTGGATTGCCACTGGACCGTTGAGCAGGTTTCCCATCCATGCGGCGGGTTTGAGAAAGAAAAACGGGAGGGATAGTGTCCTTGATCGAGTAATATCGTCTTACTCCTCTTCCATCAAGGCCTTGATACACGGTCGCCGTCGGGTTCGTTCTGATTCAGGCATGATCGAGAACTCCTCTCGTTCTGCCGTACTGGTCGCCATGGCAGATACACCCGGATCCTCTCCTCTGCCCTTTGCGGGCGATGAAGTGGAAATGCTACAGAAGCAGTGTCCATTATTGCATCTAAGGCCAGAGATGCCAGAGCCCTACACTGATGCCGTCCTTGAGGCCATGAAGACATGCACTGTCTTTCACTATGCTGGACACGGGAGTGCCCAGTTTGCCAACCCTTCTGATAGCTGCCTACTTCTCAAGGACTGGCAGAGTAATCCGCTTACCGTCGATAGACTCCACGGCATAAACATCCAAGACTCACGCCCATTTCTCGCATACCTCTCCGCTTGCGAAACTCGGGCGAGCGACAAGATTCAGCTCTTGGACGAGAGTCTGGACTTGACAAGTGCTTTTCAGCTTGCGGGGTTTCGCCACGTAGTGGGGACACTCTGGGTCGTATCAGACCAGCGATGCGTTGATGTGGCAAAGGAATTCTACAAGGTGATCCAAAAGGACGGTCTGACAGATACGAGTATCAGTCTTGGTCTACACCTTGCAATCAGAAACGTTAGAGATAAGCAGATACCACCGATGGAGAAGAGTAGGAAGATCGAATGGGCCGGCTCGGCGGCAACAGAGAAGCCCCAAGCAAACTACACAAGTTATACGTGGGTTCCATATATTCATTCTGGTATATAACGCAAAGATAGTATCACTGCCAGGCCGTATCTAATACTAGACATGGGGAGGTGACAAAGTCAACCACGTAGGGATTCTCGATGCTACAGAAAAGTGTTATTTGCAGTTGAGACTTGTGGCTGAGAGCTTATTCCGGCAGAGAGAACCTAGAGCCTTATACATACCGTTAAACTTACTTTCCATCTCTATGAGGGTGTTTGTGAGAACTGGGTATCCTTTTCCGGCACTCGGGTTCCTGACCTCAATACTAATATGTACATTGAAACAGGTAGAGACGCGAAACCTGGTGTTTCGCAAGCCACTCATTGTTTGGCTGTGTGGCGTGTGTGAGGCGTCAGCTGTGGGGATTATCAACTCAAACTAAGACTCTCATAAAGTCAGTTCGGAGGTTTAACTCGAGTTGAGCTCATTAATCACCTGTGATCGCAGCCTAAAGCCTAACCTTATAGGCGCAAGTCTTCCGGTCATCCAGCCTGTTCAAAGAGAAAAATATGGACAGGTAGCTCTTGAGGCAACAAACTCTGTCGACTTGGTAGCTATTGAACTTAAATGATCCTGGCCCAAAGATTGATTGAGTTTGGTCACAGTCTTGATATCACCGTAGGGCTTGTTTTTAGGCTTCCATTGCCCTTTGAACCCCATAAAAGTCTTCACGGCAAGAACCCTCTTACTCACCAGGGTCCAGCTGCTTGTCCATTTAAGTTTTTGATCATGATACCAACTTTCAGACACAAGCCTCACCCGCGAATGACGCATTCACTTTACAAACCTTGATATGGCGCAACAAGATCTGACCAGTTACTGTAGAATAAGCTTTGGCATGCTGAAACCTAGCTGATGACCGTTTTATGGGATGTCATGGTATATAAAACGCTGCCCCCTCTACATCTGCCGCCACAGTCCAACTCATCATCACCAAACCAAGAATCTTCCGCGACAACAACAAAGTGCGTCCGACCATCAACACCCTCTCTGGTCCCGTCATGATCAGCATGCGTTCTCTCCGATCGATATTATTATTCGTTTCGGCTTGTCTGGCGGCAAATGTCAACGTTGCCTGGCGTCTCGAGCATGAAACCAAGACTTCAGCATTGTTAGCAGTAGACACCAACGGCACTGTCATAGCGGGGACATGTGGCAACATCATTCACGCTAGAGACCCGATCGACTTCTCATATCTTGATGAAAGCGATGGAAGTGGTAAATTCTTCATTGGCAATGCCAGCTACCTGGTTCACAGTAACCCTGTGTGGTCTGGTGGACCTGTGTGCTCCCGCACCTTCAACCCAGATCACACTCTTGTGCAGTGCTCAGGTATCAGCTGGGATGCTGTTGATGCCATTGGTGACGAGCCAAGAGACTGCTTTGCTAAGGCTCCCACGGATGGCGAGCTGATGGACCTTCAGAGCAGAGAATTGGACGAGACAAGTCAGATGCACAAGCGAGGCTGGTGGGAGAACTTTAAAGCAAAGATGCGGCATATGTTTTCACGAACTACAAAAGTGCTTGTTGGCGATGGTAAGTGTTCACCAACTACCCCCTCAACATAACAGTCACTAATTCGACTACACAGGCAATCCTCGCCAGCATTATTACCACACACAGTTATCGGTAAGACAACACCCTTGTGCCTTGGCCAACAGTTGATTGCAATATTTGTACTAACAAAATCCTGGCCAGGAAACCATAGACTGCGGCCCGGCATCAGGCTGTAGCGTCGGCCGGTCAGATACGGAGTCCCGCACTATCTCGGCCACTTGGACCTTAACCGGCCCGGACAAAAGCTGGGCAAACATGGGCTTCGGCGTCAGCAAAGCATGGTCAACTGGCAATTCCTACAACTGCAACGGGGCGAAGAATGAATCGGTCTGCGTTTGGTACAACGTCGCCCACACGACATGTAAGTTACCTGGCATGGAATACGTACCTGAGATGTTGCTGACCAAGATTAGACACTGTAAAAGCCTTTACGATCCCGCCGGAGGGGTATGTGAACCAGCAAACGGTGCAAATATACGATATTACGTCTCCCAACAAGAAAAACAGGGGCGGGAATTACTACTGCGTTGTCGGTAACTGTACATTCCAGGGTGATGGTTGGTGGGACACGGTGGGTCGGAAAGGCGTTGCTTGAGATTGCGGAATAGGCTGGGGGGCAATAGCATTCTCTGCTCACCTAGGAGTTTGCCAGGTTGGCGATGTTTTTGTTAGCTCCAAGTTGTGAATTACTTATTGAAACTAATATCTCATTGCTCTTACTCAAGCGTACCTTGAACATCCTTTGTAAGATGTAGACGTGATGATTGCATCGCGGTCGTAGTTCATCAACTATAAAGATGCCTCTATGTTGACGCCATGTTGAGATATACCTTGAGAAGCCGCAAGACTACGATTTGACTGGTTACTGAGGGGCTAACGTCGACTGTCGAGAAAATTGTGGAGGAGTTTCACCCCGATTGCGGAGCTTAAAACTTTTATTACTTATTCAGGGCCAATCCCTTGCTTGCAGCTCCCCTCGAGTTGTTGTCGACATTTCAGGTGCATGATGGCGCTCTGAACTTTGTATATGGCACTGACTGGCTTGTTAGCCGATATATGGAATCTATGAGCATGGCTTCCAGAAACTCAGAGATGAAGCGAGGATCTGATGAGTACTAACGACTTTGAGGACTTGAGACCATTAGCCGTTCATTATGATAGCTACCATCATTAAAATTAACCTTCTAAGTACGAGTGTCTATAAAATCTGCTCCTGGATAACCTGCACCTATTGCTGGTCCTGTTAGGCATTGGAAGTCAAGCTCCAGACTCCAAGGCACTGAAATACTGTAGTCTTGTTGACAGCCTAGCTGAAACTGATCCCATGTAACGACTGGTATGTCTGCTGTCGGGTTGCAGATTTGGGCCGTGTCCTCAATATAGAATGTGTCAGGCATGAATCCCGTCAGAATAGTTGCATCGAGTGGTAAACTACTGTAGTCAATTTCCTTTTGGGAACCACAGACGCTGGGCTGTGGAGGATAGTGGTCGACGGCGGGATGCCCTTCACTGAAGCCTAGGACTACTGGAGCATATCCCTCGTGGTAGCCCAGTGTTTCACCACAACTTGAAAAGTCTTGAGGCTTTTGAGTATCTTCAACGTCTATAAGCGTGCTTCCAATATTGGGGCTGCAAGCCGGGTCTGAAGCATCAGCACATCCAATATCGACAAAGATCTCACCCTTGAGAGGAGAGCAATGACTTGATCGCGACGGTTTCGCCTCGCTGCTGATACCCGAAATCTTTTCAATCATTGTCAGCACTGTTCGTCCCACTGCCCACACTTGTGCCAAAGCTTTTATGGCTCCTAAGCAAGTGCTTAGTCGTCGGCGGGCCAGTCTACTGATTGACGGAGATGGCGTATTTGACACGTGTAGGTGTATGACAATTGCTGAAAAGAGGCTGTGCACGATAAATGGAGGACAGCGACGTAACTGCTGGCCGTCGCTGAGGGCTTCGATAATCGAGGTTATCATGTTTGCTGCGCGAACAGTGCCATCTGGTGATCCATAAGATTGTTTTGTGTCCTGCAAAGTCTTTCTGTTGCGAGGGGAGCTTGCTCGGTGCAGCAGACAACGGGCACTGAAGTAGTGCAGATATAGTATTCCAGACCAAAAATGGTGCTTTGATCTCTCCCATCGCATGGTAATAGGGCACTCTTGGTTCCATTGGGATAGCGCTGTGCCAATAGAGGTGATGTCATCGCAGTCTTGACCGTGCCTGGATAACTTGGAGTATTTCGACGCGACAAGTCCGATCAGCTTACATAGCTTCACGTACTGGATGAAGAATTCCACGTGAATGTGATTGGGCGGGTATTCGTCCACATTATTCCCATCATGCTCAATGAAGTCATCGTCGGTTATCATATCGACGTCGCAATCATCGAGATTGATAGATACTGATTGTCCCAGGCCAACAGCCAAAGCACGATCTCGAGTAAATAGCGTCCACCAAATTCGCCTACGCAGCCTTTTTTCGCTTATTGACAGACCCGAATTTTCCATGCTGCGATGGAGACCGAAGTTCTGAGCCACAGCGATTGCCGATTGACTCCAATAAAACATGTTCTTTGATATGTCATCAGGGCCGGCCCAGTACCATCCCATTAAGAGCATTGATTGAACCAGGGTCATTCGGTCGCGCTCGTAGTCGGCATCATAAAGGGCTTTTGCGCGTCGATAAAATGTTGCGACGGCAGTTGAAGTAGATCCATCAACTTTCAATTCTGAGTTTGTGCTAATTCGGGCGCCGGCCAGTAAGATACACTGCATGAGAAGCATGGAGGGAGGATTTGAGGGATCTCGATATTGTGACATGAACTTTGTGCGATTAATGACAGGTACAATCGGGTGAACCCATGAAAAGTATGTCTCTATCAAGTCGTCGCAAAGCGATTTCGGAGGTAGTACAAAGGCACCTCTTCGTTTCAGGATCCGTACCTCAATTGGGTCCAGTCCAGCAGGTATTAACAGCGCAAGTGTATTCTGAGGCATGGGGAAATGCACGGGGCTTTGGCTCTCACGAAGGAGAAGGTCGAAGCCTGCAGATTCGCCAACATAAATCACATGGCCTGCCGATGTGATAGGCAGAACATTGAATCTGGTTGGTGACACAACTCCATCATGCTGGGAACTTGGTTGATATGTCTGAGTATTTGAGGATGGCGCACTGATACGGTCGATTGAGAAATCTCTCGGTGCTCTAATTCTTGTCAGCACGTAAGATCACGAAACGAATAATTGAGACTCATACGTCCTGTGCCCTCTCTTTCCGCGGCTGGTGAGAATGCTCACTAGGGATTCCTCGATGCCTGGAACTTGACATTTGATATTAAATGCAGCGCAATTGGTGCAGGGAATCCCTTTACTCAGTGCATCACATCGAACCTTTCTTGTATGACACGTCTGAAGAATATGTGAGATTCAGTGCACGATGAGTGGCACGCCAGGACACCTACCAAGCAGGCTCGAAACGATCGAATTTTGAGTTGTCTGCAATTGTTAATTCCATCAGTTCAACAAGACGGGACTGTATGTACATACCTTCGTGATCGCGGTTTTTGAACTGATGTAGCCATGGTCGGTATTTGGAGAAATGAAAATAAATGACGGTCAATTTCTGTTTGTAAGGAAGTATAGTAGAGCCCCTCCATCATTCCCAAACTGCGCACTAGCCAGGTTATATGTTGAAGAATGGCCATCAGCAGCCTAAAGATCGTCACTCAGGCGCTTGCTCTCGCGTGGTGATGGCGTTTGCACTACTGTACCCCGCACTTTCGGATGCTACTGTAGCCACTGTCTAGCTCCGGGGAATAGCAAGGGGGGAACGGTACGTGCCCGAGGGTCGGGTATGACCGACTTTTAGGCCAGGGATGGGGCAACAGGATTCACCTCCTTCGTAAACTTAGAGCCCGGAAAGGGGAAAGTGATCTCATTTCTGTTTCTCCTCAGACCGCTAGCCGGCAATAAACTTCAGCTAACCCCTTTCACAGCAAGACCTCAGCAGTGCAATGCTGCAGGGGGATACAAAAGTTCCTGATCGGCAGGTGATATGGCCAGGTACACTCCCTGGCAATATCTGTGCTTGAGACACAGAAGAAGATCGGCACTTGTATAATTACTGTGTATTATTACGTTGCGCTTGGCCGCGTGCCAGGATCTCATGGGTAGTCCCATACTATCAAGGCTGCTATCTGGAAAGAAGGCAGAGCGCACTAATTACAATACTTATCAGACGCTGTTTTCCGCCTCGCGTACTGTAGTAGACTATTTAAGACTCCGTAAGGCTGACCGTGAGACCCTGCCTGGGCTCGCTCTCTAGCCAATAATAGGACCAACTGGCTTTCCCACCAGATCAACCAGAGCCTCAATCAAAGCAGCAGAGATAGTGATTGAACCCTTCAGATCTAGAAGGGAAGACGCCACGTTACTGGTCTTGCACTGGCTTGGCCCCTTTCTACCATTCATAATGTCTTTTAACCACGCCAGAGCCTTTCCAGCCCCAATGATAGCGAGCGAACCATGCTCTGAGAGCAAGTCTCTATCATACTGAACCTTTGTGCCGCCAGAGCAGTAGAATTTGACAAGATCATCAGTGTCCTTGATGGGGCTGACTTGGTCCTGAATGGACTTGTAGACAAACAGAGGGATGCTGGGGTTGTGTTTACCGAGAGCATTCTCGTCTAAGATGCTTTTGGCTGGTTCTTGTGTCAAGATAGCAGGATCTTTGAGCATTCCGACCACATCCTGTCCTAAGAACGAAAGAACATCGGCCACAAAGCATTGCTTTCCAACAGCATCGAACTTGGCCTTGTACTCTGGCTTGATAGCAGCATCAAGTCCTAATTTAAGGATCGGGTATTGCTTAGAGAGTCCAATCATACCGGGGGGGATGATACCAGCCAAAGGTCCCTTGTTGATGCTCTTGATGACAGTTGTGATGTTGGGTACAGTACCACCGAGAGCAGCACCAGCGATGCGAAGCTCTGGAGCATAAGACTGCTGAAGCTCTGCAGCTGCAGCTGATGCGATACTGCCCCCAGAGTATCCCCACATTCCGACGGTGGGGTTCTTGGAGATGCCGGTGAAGTTAGCAGAGTTGATGGCAGCTCTGATTCCGTCGAGCGTGGCATATCCAGCAAGTTTGTTTGCCAGATAAGCCGCGTCTGGACCTTCATGGTCTGGAGCAATAACGACCCATCCCTGCTCGAGAGCTGCTTCGATCAGCAAAAGCTCTGCTTGGGTGACGATTGTTCCAAGGGGTCCACCAGTGGCGGATGCGAATTGAAGGGCATAGGATGGGGCACAGCCGGCATAAGCTGCATCTTCAGCGACCTGGTATGAAAGGACCTTTGTGAAGTCGGCCTTGTACGGGACCAGGACGGTGAGGACAGTGGAGAGAGCCTTGCCAAAGTTGTCGTTGGTTCTGTAGGAGATTTGCCAAGTATCTTTCAAGTTGACAGGAGAAACGCCGAATGCAGCAATGGGCGAAGGTGGTTTGCGATAGTCGATGATGGTGCCGGGGGGATAGTCGTTGATGTTATCAGGGACCTTGTAGAAAGAATCTTCGGTGGGGAGTACAGGCTGCTGTCGCTCTTGGACAGGTACAGACAGACCTAGGGTGGAGAATGCCGCCACCGACAGTAGGATGAAACGAGGAAACATGACGAAAGTGATTCGACTTTGAACAACGCACGCAAGTGGGTTTATGCAAGCGCCACAGAGATGTCAATTAAAAGATCTCTTGCTTGATGACTCTATCATAAAGATAAGGATATCAATTATAGTTAAATAGACAATTTTGTTTATTACCCCAGATCAGTTCTCTGTTGCACCATGTGAACCCTCGGACAAAGCTATTCAGCTTAGCCTTACTCAAAATGTCTTACTCCTGTGCAGAGTGACATTTACCCTCCATTACAGCTTTGGACGCTAGTGAGCGCTATTTTGATCTTGGGGGAGTACAAATGACGATCCCTTCCTTGCCGGGTTGTCATTGCAAAGTCCGTCCTCGGCTTGCACGCGAATTGCAAACTCCGCCTTAGCGTCTACTTGGCCCCGAGCATCACAAGCTTCAGATCAAATTGTGTGGGGCGGATACCCAGGTCGCTACTCCGTAATAAGATTCTATTTACGGAGCACAAGCTTGTTACTCACGCTCTACCCTATTTCTCGCAGAACAAATGCATCAGTGTTGATTTATGTTACGACCACTATACAGCCTCGCTCTGCCAGAGCTCCTCAATGGCATCCTCGGCATCATACCCATAGGCCCATATCTGAGTTACAGGGTCACTCCACTGATTTGTGCTCTCAACAAATGGCCGTCCTTCTACTTCCGCCCTCATTCCAAGATCCCTAGCCTGCTGCAGGGGACCGTCTGGAAAGTGCCATAGCTTCCCATTTACTAAGCTTGCAGACTGCATGCCGTAACTTCGGTTCATCCTCTCCTTCTCAAAGACTTGCAGGGCTGTTGCTACTTGGTCCTTGTGCTTGATCTTTGAGATCGCTGTGGCTAGAGCAGCGCCGTCTTCTACGGCCATGGCGGCACCTTGGGACATGTAAGGTACCATTGCATGAGCAGCGTCTCCGAGGATTAGAAGCTTTTTGCTCCTTGAGATCCAGGTTTGGAGACGGCTGCCGCTCATGAGGGGCCATTTGAGGGTACTCTTGATCATCTTGATCACTTTGAACAACCTGACGATAGTTAGTATTTGTCACTGTAGTGGATAGGCAATGACTTACTTTGGGTCCCAGTCTTTGAACGAGTCTTGCATATCGCGGATTGCATTCTCGGCATTCCATGTATCCGGCGACGAATGGTCCACATGAGATAAGACCATGTTGAAAGAATTGCCTCCAGCGATACAGTAGGTCATAACATGTCGGTCTTCCCCAATCCTTAGACGGTCAGCATTAGCTGCACTACTGGAGATATGTCACACGTACCAGATGTTGATCCCAGGCTTTTCAAGCAACCAGGCTGTGTCTTCATCCTGCTTCATCTCCTCTGTGTTTACTGTCGCGCGATAAGCCGCGAAACCAGTCTTTTGCGGTGGCAGGTCTGAGCCACCGAGAACAACTGATCGAGCTTGTGACTTGACGCCGTCTGCGGCGATGACCAGGTCGGCACGGTATTCACGACCATCATAAGTCTTGGCGGAAGGAATTGACTCGTCATAGTCGGTGACCCTGCTGTCTGTCACAATCTTCACTCCGAGGTCTTCTGCTCGGCGGCAAAGGGCGCGATGGAAATCTGCACGATGTATGACATAATAGGGTGCGCCGTATCTGTCTTCAAAGTCTGGAGATAACCTCGTATATGCAATCGGATCGCCGTTGGCCCATCTTCGAAATGTCATGCTGTCGGGCTTCACGGCATATTGTTCGATATATGGACCGAGACCCCACTTCAATAGCAATCTGCCAGAGTTTGAAGGGATCTGGATACCTGCACCAACCTAGAGTAAACACGTCAACGAATGGTCGGGCTTTTGTATGGCGTATACATACCTCGCCCAAGGTAGCTGCTTGCTCCAAGACCGTAACTTCGTGGCCCTTGCGAGCAAGCGCAACAGCAGTGGCTAGACCACCAAGTCCTGCGCCGACAATCAAGATCTGAAGCTTGACTTGAGGGTCGGGCAAATGGCCATTGCCATTAGCATGCTCCGCAGTCTGATGGAGTCTCTCCAGGAGATTCACGGATCGTGAAGGGTATGGCACGGCCTATTGAAGTGAGACAATAACTCGCTTCAGTAGAGGGCGAATAAACACGTACCGGCTGAGTAATCTTGTTCTTGGCCATTGTTGATTTGGTCACATGTATGTTTTGGACTCTTGAAACTGCTCCTCGAATGATGTACTTGTAAGTAAATTGTCAGCAATGCACAGACGAATTATGTAGTTTTGTGCTGCGTGCGGTAACATGAGGGGCGGCTGTCGCGGGATCGCCTCCCGATAGTGCCCCGAACTCGATACCACCGCAGCATCTACCGGTTCACCAGCAATAAAGCTTGTTACCTTGGCAATCATTGATTGATAATCACCTCAATCATTCTGAAGTATATCTACGATACACTAGGTAAGGTCGTCAAGAGATCAAATTCACAGCCATTGATTGATAAACGCAATCGCCAGCAGCTACACAATTAACATCAACTGAACTTCACTCATCGTCAGAAACATCCAAAGCATCAATCAAAATGGCGCCTTCTGCAGTCACAGCACCCACCGGTGGCCAGCTTCTCGGCGACGTCACTCCAGCCAAGTCACTCAACACATCCGAGGAGCTTGTTGAAGCCCTCAAAGGTACCAACACAGCTCCTCTGTGGGCTCAGATGACACGCCTGAACCCTCCGGCACCTAATCCCCAAACTGTTCCCTATGTCTGGTCATATGACAAGATCAAGCCATACCTCCTCAAGGCTGGACAGCTTATCACTGAGAAGCAAGCTGAGCGTCGCGTCCTGATGCTTGGAAACCCTGCAAGAGGTGAGCCGAGCAGCCCGTTTCCCCGCCCCCGGACTCAGTACTGACCCTTTTGGACTAGCGGCTCCATACACCACTGATACCCTGTATGCTGGACTTCAGCTGGTGCAGCCCAAGGAAACAGCCCCTGCGCACAGACACACCGCCTTCGCATGCAGGTTCATCATCGAGGGCACAGGCGGCTTCACTGCAGTACATGGCAAGAGAGTGCCCATGAAGCCTCGTGATGTCATTGTCACTCCCACCTGGAACTGGCATGACCACGGAAAGAAGGGCGCTGATGAGGAGGGTGGAGATGATAAGCCTGTCATCTGGCTTGATGGTCTTGACCTGCCCAGCTTCATCCATTTCCCTGTCCATTTTGTCGAACATCATACTGCCGCACGATATCCAGCTGAAGACTTTGAAGAGTCTGATATTGTCTACCCATGGAGCAAGATGCAGCCCAAGCTAGATGCCAGCCCTGATGAATGGGTCTCGGAACCGTACCTGAAGCCTAGTGGAGCCGAGAGTAAGTGCTGACATTGACGACCCTTGAGCTTCAGCTAACGTTATTACGCAGTTGGTCGCATCATTGGTGCTTCGGCTGAGAGACTTAACCCGGGAGCCAAGTCGCCCGAGATCCAAGAGACAAGCTCTGCTGTGTACCATGTCATTGAAGGTTCCGGTTCCACTCAAGTCGGAGACAAAGTCCTTCAATGGAAGCAGGGTGATACTTTCTGTGTTCCAACTTGGCACAAGTATCAGCATCATGCAGATGATAACGGTAAGGTTTATCTCTATAGATTTGATGATAAGCCGATGCTCAGGGCTTTGGGATTTTACCGCGTGGCCGGAGTTGATGTTGAGACTTATGTCTCTGAATGAGAAGCTAAATAATCTTGTTTGCGCATGTATCAAGAGGGAATAGGGATAGCAATAGCATAGGCCTCCTAAATAAAACGATCCTTCATTGCATTATGATTCGTCTTGAGGTGAACGCACAGTCGAATATTGGAGTAAAGCTATGCTCCTTAGTAAGATTGAGTATCGTATCGATCCTCATACAGGAAAATGAGAATAGCCTCCTTTTTAGTCGATCAAGCTCTGGGATCACTAAACGCATTTCCTCTGCTCAATACTTCAATCTCTGCTAATACAAGTTACGAATGAGCCAGAGCTACATGTCACCAACTGCCTGTCCTAGCTGGGATCCCGCCGCCTACTTTCTTTTGTCGCTCAACCTCTTCCGTAAGCCTCAGTCACTTTCTGATGGTGCATCGGGTCTTACAATGTTAGACTTTCGGATTGCTCGGCCATAAACAGAGCAACGGGACCTCACTGCAGACTCTAGCATGTGTTTGACAGCTGATGATGCCGTGTCTGGCCAATCGTCTGCAGAATGGGCGGGCACCCGATGTTGCCCCTAACGCCGGACTATACTGATTGGCGCATCCGCGTCCGAGGCTACGAATTATTGTTGCTTGGCGTGGTCCCGGAAACCTTCTGTTAGTCCCTACTACAAGTAATACGATATCTCGCCAGAATGATACTCAGTTTCCGATATCGCGTTCCAGAAGTCGTGAATTCCACTGAAGCTCTCTCAGAAACAATGACAGATTCAACCATTGACCAACCTGCGCTCCGCAATGGATCACAAGGTTATCGTGTTCCCCTACTCATCAACGATGCCCCAGTTTTGAGAGAGGATGATACTTCGCGACATCAGGCATTTGAAGGAGGGTATTTCCAAGGCGCTGATTTGTCTGACTGCGCGGCTGCTGTGGAGAGTTGCAGCAAAGCATTCGTGACTTGGTCCACGACTTCTCCGACCCATAGGCGCGGTCTTCTCTTGCGTTTGGCACAGGTACCGAACTTCCTTGGCTACCTTGGATGCCATGACTAATAAAGTGAAAATGTAGGTACTCAAGGACCATCAGAATGAGGCTCGAAATATTATGAAGTCTGAGATACACTGCGACGATGAATGGGCTTCCATTGGTGTTACCACCAGTATCGATCTTATCGAACAGACTGCGTATCTCCTCACGGCGGGGAGCATGAGTGGCAGCATTCCACATACCCAACCCCAAGGTTCATATGGTTTGGTGTTCACTCGTCCTTTGGGAGTTGTTTTGGGAATTGCTCCCTGGAATTCGCCTCTCTTCTTGGCCCTTCGAGCGGTCATTGCCCCACTGGCTGTTGGAAACACTGTTATTCTCAAGGCGAGTACCCTATCCCTGATGCCTGGCGATACATTACTAATCTTGGCCAACTATAGGGATCTGAGCTTAGTCCCCGGATACATTACTTCGTCGCTGGGTTGTTCGCAAAAGCTGGCTTCCCTCCAGGCGTCGTCAACTTTATCCTTCATCGACCGCAAGATGCCCCTGAGGTAGTCAATTATCTCATCCGAGACCCTGCTGTGAGAAAGGTCAACTTCACTGGCTCAACGCCAGTTGGACGTAGCATTGCCGAGCAAGCGGGACGGGCTCTGAAGCCGGTATTGCTGGAGCTTGGTGGGAAGAACTGCTGCATCGTTTTGAAGGACGCAGACATTGGTCGCGCAGCTGAAGCAGCTCTTGCAGGAGCAATACTAAATGTAAGCATTACTTCTACTCTTTCTGGCAATTTGCTAATCAAGCTTGTGAATAAAGGGCGGACAGATATGCATGTCTACAGACCTTGTCCTCGTAGAAAAGGATATCATAGATGAGTTTCGTGCTGAACTTACAAAACAGCTACAAAGCAGGAATGGGTCCGCGTATCGACTTGTTGGACCAAAAAGTCACGCGCGAGTACAAGCTTTGGTCTCCGATGCAAAAGCCAAGGGATCCTCTGTCAAGTCTTCTACGGAGCACCAGACCGAATCAAACCTGATACCCATCACAATCCTCGATAATATCAACAGCTCTATGGACTTCCTACGTACAGAGAGTTTCGGTCCCTGTCTCGGAATCGTCGCGGTCTCTGACGGGGACGAGGCGGTCAAGATTGTCAACGATAGTGATTACGGGTTGTCTGGTGCAATATGGACACGGAATCAGTACGCAGCATTGGAAATGGCACGTCGGCTGCAAGTTGGGGCGGTGCATATCAACTCGTCTACTGTTCATGATGAAGCGACTTTGCCACATGGAGGAACTAAGCAGAGTGGATTTGGAAGATTTGGTGCAGAATGGGGATTGAGGGAGTTTGTTGAGACCCAAACAGTTATCATGCACCCGTAATCATACCACCTAGCTTCTGTCATCAATTCCACTTTCTTCAATTGTCCTCTAATACTACATCACATAACCAAAGTTACTTAGTAATTGTGCAGTCTGGAGACATTCCTTGGTAAAATACCTAATAATCCTTGGGTAATTGTGTGCGTAGCTGGTAACTGCCTAGATTGGGCCAATGAGATCGTCCATCTCGACTGATAGACGTGGTAACTGATGCCTACATCACGCGCCTTCGCGCACCTAATGACCATTGTCTACGAGTATCATCACGAACAGCACTGGCTGCTACAGCGCCTCTGTTACTCGCTGTAACGATACGTCGAATACTATCTCCCGAACTACCCGCTCACTCGGCCACCTTCACTCGGCCCACGGGCATCCCACTCATAATTGCCACTTCGGTTAGGTCAGATTCAAGAGTATCCATGACTGAGATAACGGCTGACTGGAGAGCCGAAGTCAGACCCCGCGGAATTGATGGCACAGCGTTCAACAAGCGAGATTAATACGCCGCGGGATTTGTTGAGTCGCCATCCCGCAAGGATGTGAAGCTTTCGAGCCATGCAAAACGCGTCACGCTTTGATTGAAGCGACGAGATCGTGCGGGGTAAATTCTGGGGTAAGAGCTGGATCTTTTTCCGGGGATCGGGGCAAAGACGGGAGACAGCGTCTCACTGCCGAAAGCATCCTGGCACGAGGCTTGGTCTAGACCAGCACAGGGCAGTGGCCAGTGATAAGCGAAGGCATAAAGGATTGAGACTCGAACCCTGTGAGCGACTCCTTTTCTGATATCAGTCTCATCAATTGTCTTCAACACAATAGTCAGTCATCAACTGTGCTACGAGGACCGCGTACTCGACAATGTCTATCTCTCCTTTCGTAAGAGCACCTCGAGTAATTGGTTCGATTGAGAACACGAATGCTAATGGAACGCGATTAATAGCAATGGCCGCTCTGGTGGCGTATATGCGTTCTGCTGAACGTCAGCTTCTACAATCTTCTCGGGAATGCCTGGGCCGCTGGTCTTTCTCCCGTCTTTGGATTGATCATTCAGGAGCTGCACTGCACGCAAGATCAGGCTTCTAACTTGCCAACGTATGCTCTGCTGGCTCTTGGACTCTCTGTGCGTTATCCATCGTCTTATCCTTGAGAAATCGCTTCCTTTGCTGACCCTTTCAGAATCTCTTCGCTCTCCCATTATCGTTACTCATCGGAAAGCGCTACACGGTCCTCGGTTCGCTCGTCATCTTCATCGCGTGTAACATTTGGTCCAGCGAAGCCAGCGGCTACTACTCACTTCGAAACTCACGCATCGTTGGTGGATTGGCTGGTGGTCTCGTCGAGGCTCTTGGGCCCATCATCGTAGCTGAGACGTTTCCGACGCATCAGCTCGGAAGAGCCATGGTCGTCTACGTTGGCTTCCTCGCTGCTGGCTCCGCGATCGGTCCCATGGTCGCTGGTGCAGTTGGAGTCAGCCTGGGAAGCTGGAGATGGTACCTGAGGATTCTGACCATCGCGACTGGCCTGAATCTCTTTGGTTCCATCTTGATGCTTCCTGAGACAACTAACGATATCGAAGAGCTGGACGCGGCTCAACCCAGGCCTGGAAGCTCGCCCGTCACCGAACCGAAACCTACGAGCACCTCGGTCGAGGATATCTGCATCTCATCACCGGCCGGAACTACAACTGGAGAGATCTCTCCTGGCAGCTTCAGAAAGGAGTATATTTCGAGGTCGTTCAGTAGCGAGTTTATGCCGATGAAGTGGAAGGAAATGGGCCTGTCACTGGTCCGACCGCTGCAGCTCCTCATGGCACCCCAAGTCCTCGTCACCGTCTACATCTTTGGCTTGACAATTGGCTGGACTGTCATTATTTCCATCCTCATCGCCGTCACCTACGCCCAACCTCCTTTGTTGTGGAATTCGCGTTCGATTGGTCTGCTCAACGTCGGTTCTCTTATCGGTCTTCTTGTTGGTCTCCCCGTTGGTGGTTACCTCGCAGACCTTCTATTCATCCGCTCAACAAAGGGACGCACCCAGGAGCCTAATCCCAGGAGTAGACTGCCAATGATGCTTGTTGGAGGAATTGCCAGCCCTCTTGGCTGCATTATCCTCGGCCATGGACTTCAAACCCCTGTCCACTGGATCGTTGTCTGCGTTGGATGGAGTCTCCTTGCATTTGGTTTGACAGGATCGGCCAATGTCATGCTTACTTATTCTGTCAACACTATGCCTTCGCGAGCAGGAGATATCGGTGTCCTTGTAAATGTCATGAAGAACTGCTTGGCCTTTGGTGTATCCTACTCGGCCATCAGTTGGATGAATGGTATGGGCCCACTCAAGCAGTTCGCAACCATGGCTGGTCTTCTTTGGCTTGGTTACCTTCTGGTGATTCCCGTTTGGGTTTGGAGCAAGTCTATTGTCCGCAGAAGTGCCGTTTATGCCCAGTAGAGGCCTGTCAGGAATTTGTCACACACCTTATTTAGCTTTTAGTACACCTCAATCAATTCCTATATCCACTTGACATTCTCGTGGTCTAGCCCCCCGCGTTACAGAGCTTAAATAATCAGGATCGCGACATTAATACGTGTGCCACTCGACATAGCTGTGCGCCGTACCTGCAGGAAGTCCCTATCTGTGAAATTGCCATCATGCCTCGACCACGGACACGACCCAAGCCTCGTTTGGCCGGATTCGCGCTGCAACTGCTTCGAATTCTTCATTTTCTTCAGGGCGGGTAGTATTCCCTTCTTTCGATTTGCAATTGAGACGTACAGCTGAAACATGTAATTAAAAGCTTGTCTGGGCATACAAAAGCTGGTTAGCTTGCCACTCGACAGTAAACATTACGGAATATCATCATTTATTACAGCGAAACTCTGTATCGGCTTGAATCTATGTCTTGAACTGATAGAATAGTATAAATAGAATAATAATTTCATTAATAGAAGCAGTCTGACTCTCCGACGGATACAGAACGCCTTGTAGAATGCCTGACAAGATGCCAAGTCGCTTGTTTACCCTACAGCACTCAGCCGCTATGAGGAATGCTTCCGCTTTGACCAGTTGAATATCTCAGCCCGGAAGTGAAAACTGGGCTAACCAAATCCAGCTACCAAGCAAACCAGATCGACGCACAGCCTCAGATTTTGTTCTATATATAAACCAAGACCCGAGCTGTTTGAGATGATTGATTTTCGAATCCAATGTCGCAGACATGCACCTTCAGATACAAAATAAATCTGTCATAGCCATGCCGTTTTCGACTGTCTACGAAGATCCTTGGACTAGGACCCCGATTGACTTAGGCGACGCTGCTGTTGTGAGCTAACCTGCTTGTTGTTTGGTGCAGTGGATCGAAACTCATTCCTTATCGATAGCAACACCTTGAACTGATCGAGACTTTCCTGAAGCTCCTCCAACACCTCAGTGATGCGGATGGAAGCATAAGTGACGAGACATTGGCATATTCAGAATGGCGCTATGCTATGTACATTCGTTTCATCGACATGCGAGGCTTTTGCCCAAACGATCACCCGCCTCCGTGGTAGGCTCTGTGCCTTTGCGATACGATCGTCTGACTGATAATAATAGGGATATCGCACTTATTATGTATCTGCACATGCTGTCGCCCTCGCGCTTTCATCACTATATCTACGATAACCGTAACCGCAACTTCAATGGCATCTTTGGCTTAGAACATCGGCATTTTCCCATGACTAAATTGCTGACCGGCGAATGGTGCCCCAGACGGACGAAGAATGCTTGGGACGAGTGTAGTAAGATGAGTTCGTCTGGCTCCGAGTGCCGTGGCTCTAACCTACCGTATCAACTATGGCCCTCTGCACCATGGAAGCCGAAAAGATTCTCCATTCTGGGAAGCAAGGCAGATCGACCACCGTTTTTGGACCGAAAATGGATAACCCCGACTGGTAAAAAGCTCGAAGACATACCCAAAGACCAACAAGGTAAAGTCATCCTGATGCATCAATGGGATCGGTGCCGCACAAGTGTACATGAGCAAGGCTACAAGGTCTGGGACCTCCAGTCATACGCCGCGATACGGACTTGCAGGGTAGAGGAAAGATGCAGGAGTCAAAGCCAGCATGAACAGTTCAACGAGACATGCATGCTGAAGCCATGGCCTTGTTTGCAGGATCTTCGAGCAGACCTCGAGCAACAAGTGTCATTCTGGAAGGTTATGCAACGAGTCAAGAATTCGGTGCCTGGGTTTGTGGACAGTTTGAAGAACTCAGTGGTGGACTATGAAGACTTTCTAGGTCTTCTGGGTAGTGCGCTTCCAAAGAGTGAGACGGACGGCTCATACAAGTCCAAGCTCGATCCCAAGTCAGCGAAGCCGTCGCGTCACCCAAGCTCACGACCCTCTCGAATTATTCCCCCAACACTTGAGATCGATCTTCTATGGCAGACTCATCGTTTGTTCCCGGCGAGCTACTGGGTTTGGTCGGCTGAGAAGGCAGACTGGGTCCTTGATAGAGAACGCACCGCAAATACCCAGGCTGCAGGTACACTGCTTCAACATACAAGAAAATTATGGAGGTCGAAGTATACTTCGGAGCTGGAAAGGGGAGTGTCAGTGCAGGAGACGTTGGCGGGGTACGTGCCTGACACGGTGATGCATGCTGCTGCCAACGTGGAGAAGACTGATCTAAGAACTCTGCTCTTGGGCCGTGATGCACGGAAACAGAGACGGGTTATTAGAAGGGGTCGAGGGGACGATATATCAGGCGGTGGAGGAGGGGGTGATTATGGAGGGTCTGGGGGTTGTGATGGAGGCGGTGGTGGTGACGGTGGCGGAGGCGGCGAATAGGTAACGATGGAACGGTCAAAGCTCCACGATTGTGAAAGAGGGAATTGTAAGGAAATTGAATCGAAAAGTCGATTACGAATCGTGACAACATGAATCAACAGACATGAGGTAGGCGCGAGTAGATCTGTAGAAGGAGGAAACAGTAGAAAAGAAAGGGAAGAAAAGAGGCTGGACGTGCTTCCTCGTGGACTGTGTTTTCTACCTTACACCGATGTTCAAGACTGTTAGCGAAAGCTTGGTGCAATTCCGCGACACGTGGAGCTGCCAAATGATGCCGTAATCCTCTCACTGTGAAATTTCCACGGCGACGATCTACTGCTAGCGGTCTGACGAGACCAGCCGCGTACGGAATACTCGGACGCACTGGGCTGCCTAATGACAACTATTGGTTCCGCCCTGTTTATGTCATTCGTATGGATCATGGCCATACGCTTGCACAGCTCAATTTGCGCCCGTTGCTTGACACTAAAATGGTCGAGAAAGACTTGGCAATGAGGGAATTATTGACTTCTCCAGCTGAGGAGATGATACTCCGCCCATATTGAGGGGAATTCGTATTGCAAAATGGCGCGTGGGAATGGGGCTTGTTGGGGTAGCGAGATACCAGTTGGAGTCTAGAAAAGTCGAGACGAAAACCCCGCACTTCTCCGCCTGAGTTTAATTCAAGGTTATCACAGAGCCAAAAACCTTGTTCCAGGTGCACGGCTGTTTACTTATCGCACAGTGACCAAGAGATGCATTCTTATTCGTTATCCAAAGTCCTTCATCACCCTTCTAGGGCCAGACTATTTGTTCTAGCGTGTTGCAGCGGCCGTTGTCTCCCTGCGCCTCGGGGGGGTTGAATTGGGGCTCGGACGTCCGAGGTCTCCAATGGATCAACAACAATATGCTACAGTATGACATGTTCGCAATCAAGCGCGGGAAAAGACGGAATTTAATGTCCACTGTTGTCGCGTCCTCGTACGTGGGTTGACAGCCACAACCTTAACCTTGTGGGCAGCACCCAGCTACGGAGAAGTCTATTGCCCCGTGGGGTAGAATGGTGCAGGAATGATGGAATCTTGCATGAACTGGGGCATGATAGGGTGCTCCAGACGGATGCAATACTGGACACCGACCGTCGGTATTGTAAGTGCGATCAAACTCGCCGCAAAGTATAGATAAAAGGGTCCCTGCACAACTCGTAGGAGATACTTTGGCACAAGCTACCTCCCCACCTATCTCAGAGGCAGCGGTATCTCCTTTCATTCAGAACCCCTTCGACCTCTTGTCCCGGAGTCTGTCAATTGCAATCGCCATGGCCGATCTTGAGAAGCCGTTCCCAATTGAGACTGAAAAGGTCGACAACACAACCATCGAATACGAGCGAGCTCAGCTTCTGGCTCATCTACCAGACCCTGATGCTGGGAAAGCGGAAGAAGAGCGTCAAGCCATTGTAAGTATAATCAACAGCGCATCGATGCCAAGGAACGGCCGAGTTAACTGATTAAAACAGGAAAAGAAGCTGATGTGGAGGGTTGATCTGGCCCTTATACCATGGCTGTCTTTCCTCTATCTCCTATCCTTCCTCGACCGTACCAATATCGGCAACGCGCGCCTCGCTGGTCTCGAGCTAGATCTTGGGATGGTCAAAGGGGACTATAATAATGCATTGACGATCTTCTTCGTCTCGTACGCTGTCGTCGAACCTGCAACAAATGCCCTGCTCAAGAAGATCACTCCTCGGCTATTCTTCACACTCATCATTCTGACTTGGGGACTGATCATGACCCTGATGGGTCTCGTTACCAACGTCAAGGGCTTGCTAGCTGCTCGGTTCTTCCTCGGTATGGCCGAAGCCGGACTCTTCCCCGGAGTCAACTATTACCTCTCTTGCTGGTACAAGAGCTCTGAAATCGGCATCCGGTCTTCTATCTTTTTCTCGGCAGCTGCACTGGCAGGCTCCTTTGGCGGTTTGCTTGCTGCAGTCATTGCGAAAATGGATGGAATTGGCGGGAAACCTGGTTGGGCTTGGATCTTTATCTTGGAGGGCCTTGCTACTGTTGTGGCTGGACTGGCGTGCTGGTGGCTCGTCTTTGATTGGCCAGCAACAGCGAGCTTCCTGAGTCCTGATGACCAGATCCGAGTCCAACGTCGCTTGATCATGGATCGACAGGGGCGAACGGCCGAGGATTTTGACAAGAGACATATGTTTGCTGCTTTGAAGGACTGGAAAACATATGGATACATGCTTATTTATATGGGCTGTCTTACCCCTCTATACGCCTTCTCCCTGTTTCTCCCGACTATCATTGCTGGCATGGGGCATGCGGGCACAAAAGCCCAGCTTCTTTCCGTGCCACCTTATGCAGTTGCCGCGGCTCTCACCATTTGCGTGGGATTCTACGGCGACAGGACCCGACAGCGAGGTTACTGTAACATCGCCATCGTTTTACTTGGCATTACTGGTTTTGCTATGCTCATGGCGACGTCCAACCCCACAGTGCAGTACGTCGGCGTCTTCCTCGGGGCAGCAGGCATTTACCCCACCGTTCCCAACACTCTCTCCTGGTTGAACAATAACACTGAGGGGTCACTAAAGCGCGCCTTTGTGCTGGGAGTAGTGGTTGGCTGGGGCAATCTGAATGGTGTGGTGTCATCAAACATTTACTTGCTTCGCGAGAAGCCGCGTTACTATACGGGACATGGGGTTGTCTTTGGCTATCTGGTGGTTTTCTTGCTTGGTGGATCTATCCTGATGCATCTGGGACTTCGCAAGATGAACAGAAATCGCAGCCTTGGCAAGATGGATGCCAAATGGGACAGCTTGTCAGATGAACAGAAGTGGGTTCAAGGTGACCTGCGACCTGACTTTAAATACACCATATAGACTAGACAGTATTATATAGTTGATATCACTTAGCCATTATATACCAAAGTCCCGACGTCTGCTCAAGACTCTATTCTTGACCTCTTCGGGATATCCATTCTCGAAATCACAAGTCACCCAGCCTTGCTTCCCTTCATACTCCTCTGGCAACAAACAATTGGCCACGACCTTTCCTCCCGTGAGCTTTGTCCCCGGTCCGTGCGACATGTACGGAACCAGTGGATACGCGGGGACATCCTCGAAATGGAACTCATCCATTGCTGGTCTACATCTCGTTGCAAAAGCCCAAGTAACATCATTCATGTCGAAGGGGTTGATGTCCTCCCCTACAACAAGCAAACGGTGGATCTGCATACCGCACTTGTTGCGGAATACAAGGTCCCCTATCTTGATACAGAAGGCCTTGGCGTTCGTTTTCATTTCGGCTAGCTTCTTGCGGTCGACTTGTACAGCTGCCCAAATGACCTGTGTCTCGAACAAGGCAAAGACTTGAGTCACTGGCAAACCGTGCTGCTGGAGCAAGTGCCGAATCTCAGCGGAGGCAAGTGTTCCAATCATGGTATGCGTCTCATCTGGACCCAGGTTCGCGCGTCCAGGTACACAGACTGGTAGAATTGGGTTGTTGCGATAAGTGATTGCTTTGACAGTGTAGAGAGGCTGCTGAGAGTTTTCATCGAGAAAGCTGTAGCCGTGCATCTCACCGAATGGACCCTCCTTGGCAGTATCTTTGATAGAAATGGTCCCCTCTAACACGATCTCGCTAGTTGCGGGTACGTACATGTTGTTGGTTTCGCACTTGACCAGCTCTAATGGTGAAACACAGAGTGCGCCGACGTACTCGGACTCTGAGACACCAGCTGGGAGAGGCATACTGGCCGCCATGGTAGCTATAGGCGGGGCTCCCAGGGCGATGGCATACGGGACGTCTTGGCCAATCCTTTTCCATTCTTCAAAGATTCTAGCGATATGCTGTGGCTTCATTATGAGACCGACCATTCGTGTCTTATCATAAACCATTGTGCGGGCGATGGACCAATTTGTCCATGGCTCTGTTGGATGGGGTATGGCGTTAATCCCTAATGTCTGGATGTAGTTACCCCCATCGGCTTTATTCAAAAGAGGAGCAGGTAACTCGGTAAGATCGACATCATCACCCATGATGATGTTTTCTTTGCACGGCCCAGTAGACACATGAACTGGAGGCAGTGGCCTTTCTCCCTTTGCCGACAGCATCTTGTCGATGACATCTGTGACGCCAGCGTCTTTCGGAAGTGCGAGGTGCTGTGCAAGGCGTCGGTAAGGATATTTCGGGTCACTGGAGAAACCAGCTGGCGCACCGAGGATGCGAAAGAGGCCGTCTTTTGCGCCCTTAACATTGTGGAACAACGGAGCCTTGGTGCGCTGTTCGTATGCCAGACGGATGGCAGCTGCGACTTCAAGCTTGGGATCGACTTCAGCGGTGATGTCTGCTAAGTCGTTGTCATCTCGCAAAGTGTCCACAAAGGCCCGGAAGTCAAGGTGCGCGGGAGTGCAAGTCCCGCCTGCTGAAAGCGACCTTCGCGATGCACGGCTCGCCAGGAGCTTGTTTGTCAAGGAAGTACGAAATAGTTGCATCACGGCCACTGAATATTCAATGAATGAGAGTTCAAGAGTTTACCTTCATGACCAGCCCTCCAGGTCGTTGTCCATCTATGGAATTTAAGTGGGTGAAGTATTGTCGGCCGCCTCGTACATCTGGAAATGCGCTGTAGTCAGCTTTAGCAAGCATGTTATTAAGCACTACTGCAACGATCTGTCATCTCGCAGCAAGCCACAATGTAACAAGTCTTATCTCGATCGCGAAGCCGTACCGATTATCCGAAATCACACCACTACAAATGTCCAATCGTTTCATCGTTCTCGTCCTTCTATCCTGCTCGGGCTCCGTCCCTAGTCATACCAGCCCGGCGGTGGTAAAATTAGGTCATTGGAGTGTCTATGAAGCAGATTTCAGGTGATTCATCGGTGACCGGGAGTTGTTGAGGACTTGGAAGGCGACCTGTCGAAGTCAATTGTCGGCAAGACTCTCGACAGGCTAGGTTGGATTGCTTTGGGTAATAAAGTGTCTTGGGTCTTGCCAGAAGAGGTTCGAGACAAAGAAGACTGATGCATACCCATTCTATCACATAGTGCTTACACCCTTGCATGCGGTAACCAGGTGAATATTAGGATACTGAATGGCATGTTTGTAAACTCTGACTAAGTCTCATCTAAGGGCTTGTTGCATTTTCCATTTCAAGTTGATCGACTCTGTTACACGTATAAGGATTGCAGCTTTTGGAGGCGTGTACAAGCTGCCAAGTTGATCCGACTTGTGATTCATGCCGGACAAAACAAGCTACTGGAAACCGAATTGTTCCAACACCTGCTCAAGAGCTTCATTTAATTTCCATACGGCCAAGATGCGCTGTATTGCTCGCCCATTACGTCTCTTCAGCACACATGACTTCCCAAGGCTTTCAGTCCCCTACCACTTACGATTTCAAATACGCCACCAATCATCCCTTATTAGTTCTAATGGCCGTCAGAAACGCATCATAGTTGCTGTCACAGGAGCGACTGGTTCACCCTTGGCTGATGCTCTCCTCAAACGTCTTCAAGAACTCAAAGTCGAGACGCATCTGATCATGTCAAAGTGGGGAGGGGCGGCACTTAAATACGAGCTTAAAGCTCCAAATAACACGCCTTCGTACCTAGAATCTCTTGCCTCAGTCACACACTCATCACTGGATGTCTCAGCCTCACTATCCTCTGGTTCCTTCCGCACAGACGGCATGATTGTAGTTCCATGCAGTATGAAAACATTGGCAGGCATAAGAATGGGCTACGATAACGACCTCATCGTACGAGCGGCAAGTGTGACATTGAAGGAGAGAAGAAGACTTGTTTTAGTGGCTAGGGAAACACCGCTGACGAGCATTTACTTGGAGAACATGCTTGAAGTGACGAAAGCTGGCGCTGTTGTATTTCCACCAATGATGGCCTTTTACACAAGACCGAGTTCTATCGATAACATGGTACAGCAAAGTGTGATGAGAATGATTGACTTGCTGAATTTAGAAGTGATTGATGGGGATATGCAGGACGAAGTACGTTGGTCAGGGTTTGACTGGGCACGTAAGGGAAAGCAAAACACCTAGTGCAAGGACACAGGCCATCTGTAGCCTTTTTTACGACACTGTTCTGGGCCGGCCTGATCATCCTTGCGGACGAGCAGCAGGCAGCCACTTACTTATATACCTTTAGAGTCAGTCATCAGACCATCTCGCTTTTCAGCTAAAAGCAAGATGTTAGGTAATTATAAGGGTACTAAGTATATTACCTATATATATTTATTAATATCCTTTACCTTTATAGCCTAGGCGCTGAAGCCTCTTTTAAAAACTGAACTTTACTGTAGAGGGAATTAACTTACTCTGATCATCCACCAAGTCACATTGCAAATGACATTATGTTCACTCACAACACGCATATCTTGTTTGTCCCTTATGGAGACAGTTGGAGAAGTTGAGGAAAACGCTTCAGGGGCTCCTAAACATTAAAGCAGTCGATCTCCTGTTTCCTATCCAAAACGCCGAGGCCACGCAGATGATGCATCAGCTCCTCCAGTCCCCAGATGCTTGGTATGATCATGTCCGGAGATACTCAACTTCCGTTATTCTCGCGTTTGTCTACGGCCTCAGAGGGCCAACTTTTGAACATTCCCGGGTCAAGTCGCTTTACCATGCCCAAGACCAACTAACCCAGATAGCTGAACTTGGCACCACACCACCAGTTAACGTATTTCCAGTCCTCCAGTACTCGCCTAACTTCTTGTCACCTTGGCGAACATGGGCTCGAAATATCAGAAGAGAGCATCGAGCGCTCTACTTCAACTTGCTACGAGAGACGCAAGAGTTGGTTGCTGAGAAGAAAGCACCGGAAGATTGGTTCATGGTATGCCTGTTAAAGGAGCAAGATACGAGCAGCCTTAAGGACGAATACCTGGCCTACATTGGAGGTACTCTCGTAAGTCCTGATATTCCTCTTCTTGCAAAGCCGCATCCACGTATACAGGGATTTATTGGCTAACGTGGTGCAATGTTATCAGATAGAAGCTGGCTCCGATATAACAGCTTCCACATTGCTCTCTTTCATTCTTGCTATAGTGCTTTTCCCTCAGTCTCTAGCGAAATGTTAAGTAAAAGTGCTAGATTCTTTCCTTGATTAGTAGTAGATAGAATAATTCTTTTATTTTAAGTAGTAAGGCTTATATCTTTAAGTTTAATAACTATTTTAAATTCTTAAATACTTTTAAATAACCCTAACTCTATGAAGTTATAATAATATTATAGTTCTCCCTAGATACTGTACTACTATCTTCTACTCTTTCTTATTAGATTGGTCTAAAGGAGCCGCTACCTCAGACTCTTCCTCTATAGCTCTTTGGTGAAACGTGGAGTGCGCGCGGATGCGTGGGCCAAAGCGGTAAAAGACAAAAGGCAAAGGTGCCAGAGCCACTGAAATGAAGCCCAAGATAGAGGTCGCCCAGGCAGCACCCAGTTTGTTAAACATTTGATGAGAAAAGAGGGGGAACCCTGCTCCGAATAGAGACCTGAGAATCGCATTGGCGGCTAGTGCGCTGGCAGCATACTTTCCGTAGCAGTCAATGAGGTATGATGTTATACCCAATGACAGAACCACAAAGCCTATACCGAAAGGAATACCTGAAATGATACAGCTCGCCCAGTGGATGGACGGGTCGGCCGTCCACGCAAACCAGAATAGCCCTAGCGGGACCAACCATGACAGTAAGATCAAATGCGGCAGCCGAGCTTCGGGTCTAGGCCCGCCTAGCTTTTTGACATAAATCCCATAAACGCGGTTGATGTATGGTGAAGCTGCTGTGGCAATAGCCATTCCAGCTCCGATACCTAAAGTCAAATTCTTAGAAAGGCTCCTTTACGCAGATGAACTAAGGAAATTGCATCTTTACCTAGAAAGCTGAGACCGGAAATACCAGTGTCCCAATGCCTAGCTTGCTGAAAGACAAATGGGTACGCGGTGAAGTCAAGGTACAATATGCCGTAAATAAAAGCCATGTAGAGAGATAACAGGAACAGAATTGGTTCGGTTAGAAACATGACGGTTGGTCTTGTGATGTTAGTCCAGAGCATGACGGTTAATCCCTGATGTGGCTCCGGAGTGCCATTTTTTCGTGCTTTTGATTGCAGCAGCCTTGGCGCATAAGTTTCAGGGAGAAACACAACCATGGTGATATACACGAGGCCGCTCAGAATGGACACTAGCCAGAAGTCCCTGGAGAGCTTATCAGTATAAATGCATTTATATAGGCAGCAAAGGCCCATAGCCCAGTGCAGGCCTACCATCTCCACTTGCAACGGCCGCATTAGTCACATTTAGCCACGCACAGAGTGTCGCACTCAGGGTCACTCACAGATGCGTATTCAGTCAAGAATCCACCAACAATAGGCGCAACGACTGGGCCTAGGAAACTCGCTGCAGTAAACAGGGCGAGAGGAACAGATCGATGACTTGGCGGCCACAAGTCGGTCAAAGAGCCACCCGAGTTAGTTACTGTTGGTCCATATCTCCCATTAGCAAGCGACATCCATGGACTGTCAACAAAATTAGCAGCAGCAGTAGCAGCTTACCAGTAGGTGAACCGAAGAAGCCACACAAGAGGCGAAAGACTAGGAGGGCGGCGACATTGGGAGACAGGGCACAGCCAATATTGAACAACACAAAGAGTAATAATGTGCTTCGATACACGGGGTTCCGACCGTAAGTTTCCGACAACGGTGCGAAAATAAGGGGACCTGTGCCGAAGCCAAGCAGGAATGTGGTGACACCCAGGGTTGTGACAATGTCAGAGCAGTTCAAGTCCTGCGATATGGCTGGGATGGCAGCCGTATAGATGGATGAACAAAAGGCAATGGTAGCAGTCATGAATACCACTATAAGAAATTATCAACTCGATTGATTGTTATGGCTGTCTTGTTGTACTGACCAATGATGGTGCAGATCCACCTGCGTGCGGGAGAGAAGTTCAAAGGATTCTCATCGTGGTCTAAAGCGATAGTCTCTGTTGTTGTTTGCCCATGGCTCTGGTCCGACATAATGCTCTTCAGCGCTAGGGATCAATTTCTAAAAGGAAGTGAGTGGTGACGAGGCCGTTATAAGATACAAAGTAGTGGAAATGTTACAAAACGGCCGATGGCATACCTGTTGGGAAGGGTTCTCCGATGATATGATATGCTGTACTTGTATAGCGGCTGCTCTGCGATGAAATCAGTTCAAAGTGTTGGGGATGGCACTGAGATTCTGTCTGGCGCCCCCTAACCCCTAAGACTTATGGGTCCCGGTGACGTGACAGTCAACCAGTACATCTGCCTGTATCCGTATTAGCAAAGCGATTGGATTTTGTTATTCGTCTAGCGCCGGACCCACAAGCCTGTCAGGCAATAGACCAAATCCGGGAAATGACAAGGTGTCATTCCGGCCGTCTCGGCCCGAAGTTAGGTCTGCGCTTAGAAATCCTACTCAAGAGCTAGCTGCCGATCAAAGGAAGGGGATCCAGTCCTCGAAGTACGAAAACGGGTGGCCTACTAGCCAACTAGGGGCATAATTTTCTCTGGGAAGGGTTATAGGTTAGGCTCACCTACTGCTCTCGAGTTGAGGCCCAGCGACTGACCGTTGCGTGACCGACCCCTGGTAATTACCTTTAGGTATGTGGAGTTCGTGTATGCGGAGTTTGCATGCTCGTTCCCTGTCTGGCGTACAACTTGCTAATAACTTGAGTCAGGTTGTTCTGTTCAGAACTTCAAGCCTGACCCTCCACGAGTCAAACCCCTGAAAAAGCCGGCTAGGCCGGCTTGAGTTGAGTCACTGGGAACGTTGCATGTTACTTCAAAGTGTCTATTGCGAATCCCTGCTTGCTCTGCTACTACAGCTTTGACTCCCGCCCCGCGACAATATTGAGTGATATCCCCACATAAGCTTAAAAGATGTCGACATACTGCACGTTTAAATGCTTGGGAATAACACAGGCCTTGAACGTTCGGGAGCTGATGTCAGTTCTTTTCCCGATACGATTCTGATCAGCACTAAAGTATTCGCGGCCGAGGGCAACTAATCCCGATTGGCCAATTGCCATATCCAGTGTCTCTTCCTGGACTGGATACCCTAGCAACTCGGCTGTCGTTCGCCATGCCGACTCAACGGCCCCTGCAATCTGCGAAAGGAAGGTCAATTGGATGGGCTTAGGTTCGGCGGTTTAGCACTTACCCAAGTGTGATGTCTGGACAAGTGCTCCCCTACGAAGAAAATATGTTCCTCGCGTGCTTTGGCAACATCGTGGAAACGAGAGAACTGACCAGGAAGAAACATGGCGTCACCTCCGCTCCATTCCTCCGCCCACATGATATCAAAAGATTCAATGTACTGCTCGTATACATCAATGTCGGGGTCATCCGCGTAGTAAATGCTCAGATCATGCAGGCAAATCTTGATGCGCTCAGCCTGCGAAAGTCCGCTCCACTTGGCAGCATCTGACATCCAGCTGTACAGCAGCAACACACCGCTCCCATTGCTGCCCAGGTCATTCGATGGAAACACGATCCACCGGAAACGCAGGTCTGTCGTGCTTTGACCCCCAAAGCACGGGTTTATGTCAGTTCTCTCCCAGAAACGGCTGCGAAAATGCATTCCCATCTTGTAGAGTGGCTCGTAATGCGCACCCCGGATCGCCTGCTCCTTCATGAAGGACCACCTAGGTCGGTCCACTATACTGTGGACTGCCGCAGGGGGTATAGCAAGGATCACGGCGTCAAATGCTCTGGTAGTCGTTTGATGCAGGCCCTTGGCTGACAACTCGACGCGCCCATCGTCTAGATTGGTGATCCGATCTACCCGCGTGTTGAGGCGGATGTTCTCAAAGCCAACAACGCAAGCTGCACACTGGGTCATGCGTGACATGCCATCGCGAATTGTCACCCACTAGTGGAATCCTTAGTTGCCTTGCCGTTGATGACAGCTCCATGGTGGCCGAGACTTACATCCTTAGTGTCAAAGTCGAGGTTCTGCATAATGATTTCGGTAAAGCTAAGATCGTACTGGTTCGTCTGCGAACAGAAAAGCTCAACGAATTCAATTACTTGATGAGGCCATCCAGCAACAGAGCGTAGATAGGCACGAAAAGAGTACTCGTCGTATTGCAGCAATTTTGTAAACCCGTCGTCGAAGTTCTGACGGAGTAACGTCAGCCATGGGATGACCACGCTGCCGAGAAGTTGCTGTGGGGTCTTGTTGCGGAAGCCTGCGGGGAGATCCGCGTCGCCAGACCAGCGAGGATCTTGCAGAAGTCCCTTTTGACCCCTGAAAAACGATTTGTTATTTTCGTGTTCCAGGATATAGGGAATCAACTCAATCCGGTTCTCGGCGGGACCGTGTGTGTTCAAATAACGTATCAGGTCAAAGACCATGGAATGAAGCGATGAGCGGGGGATTCTCATCGCTCCAGCCTCGAAGTATACATCTTGTGATTTAACTTGGGGAGTGAAACGATGAGTGTAGATACGTCCCCCTACACGGTCTGCTGCCTCGAATATGGTCACTCTGTGACCTTCTCGACGTAGCAAGAGCCCGGTATAAAGGCCGGATATACCTGCACCGACAATACCGACGTGCATGATTGATGGATAGATCTTTGTTAAAAGGGGGTAACAGAAGGAAGGGTATGACGTTTCAAAGTTGTCTCTTTGCTGTTCTGCAGAAAGACTCAGTACACGCTGCTCATAGAAAGGCCGAGGACTTGGAGCCTGATATACCTAAACAAGTTGCCGCTAAGCACGGGGGTAGTTGTCTATCTTCAGCAACAATCCTGTTAGCCATATCGAACGGCCCGCATCGTCTCATTCCAACTATAGCCGAATCAAACTTTGAGAAGCAATCACTCAATGATGCACGCATCTTGCAAATACGCGCATCCTTGTCCCAACCCCCCTGCCTGATTCCATGTAAATGCAGTAAGCACTGCGCTTCTTGGTCAGCAAGCACGAAAATGGCTACATTTTTCGAGGCGCTGCATCTACGGGCAAGGCAAAAACGGTTCACTTACGCGTAGCGAAACCCTTGTTACCGGGCCGGAGAAGTTGGTATCCGGTATATCACAGCCGGCTAGATGCGTTCTATGTGCTCTCTGACTCAGTTGAGCAAGTTCTATTCGGACCGTCAAGGCATCAAAGTTCCATTGCTCAACTGCCGACACTGTAGAAACAAATAAGAGAAGTTGGCTGACTGCAGCTGCATTTCGTAAGGGTTACATGTCATAAAAGTTACAAAGAGCTCAGTTAGCAGCATCATACCACCTCAACGATCGAGGGCAAGGACACGTCATCAGCTTCCATTCAACACAAAGCCTCATGAAGAATTCCTGAGCAAGGTCTCTGCTGAGTGTGACTGCTGAAAACTATAAATATGAAGACTGATCCCTATAGCTACAAGATCTGGGACAAGAAGCAAAACAAAACAGCAATCACAATAACTCATCTACACAGCCTCTTACTATTCACAATAATCATCATCCCAGTCTCTTAAAAAAGCCAAAATGCCTTCCACTAAGACTCCTCCCGTCATTGACTTCAGCGACTACCTGTCTGGAGACCAGAAGCGGATGGAACACTGTGCGGCCCAGATCAGAGATGCATGCCTTACCCAGGGCTTCTTTCAGATCGTCAACCACGATATCCCTCTCAGTTTGCAGAAAGAGATGTTCAAAGTCTCTAAGGAATTCTTTGACCTGCCTTTGGAGGAGAAGATGAAACTGGATAAGTCCCTCGTAAGTAGCTATTTCACCTAGCAGCCGTGACTCTCTACTACACACGAATGCATACTACAACGGATTCTGTCTAAAATCAAAACTAGAACTCGTACAATCGTGGCTATGAGGTTATGCACGGGCAGATGATCGAAGCCAACACCAAGCCGGACCTGAAAGAGGGATACTACGTCTCGCGCGACCTACCTCTCGACCACCCTCAAGTCAAGGCGGAGAAGTTCGCTCATGGGCCCAATGTATGGCCAGAGGCCCTTGGCGAGCCCTTCCGCCGTACTTGCATGGACTACCTCCACCGCATCGTCAAGCTCACAGAGGAGGTTATGGGCGCCATGGCCATGAGTCTCGGCTATGACAAGAACTACTTTGACGAGTTCTGTACCGACCCTATGTGCTTCTACAAGCTGCTGCACTACCCTCCCCAGCCTGATGACGCACATGCTCTCCAGCGCGGTATGTTTTATCACCATTTTCCACCTCTCTTTACACTTATGACTATCCCTTCCTCAATCCCACGTTTATATAAAGCGCTGGCATATCTAATACGCTGCAGGTATTGGAGCCCACCGTGACTTTGGTGTTATCACGCTGCTCCTACAGGGTGATGTACCGGGGCTGGAGGTGTGGGACGACGAAGCCAAGGACTGGTACCCAGCACCTCCGGTAGAGGGCGCGTACGTGGTCAACATGGGGAACCTGTTCGAGCAGTGGACTAACGATACTTACGTGTCCAATGTGCATCGTGTCATCAACCGCTCGGGCCAGGAACGCTTTTCCATCCCCTTTAACTATAATGGTAACCCGGACTTTGTCATCCGTTGCATCGAGAGTTGCCGCAACAATAGCGAAGAGGAGAAGTATGCCCCTATCAGTGTCGAGGACTATGTTGTGCAGAAGTACAAAGATGTCTATGCCCGCGCTGGCGTTTATAAGAAGGAGACTTTTGCGCCCTCAGCTAAGCATGTCATAGCTGCTTAAAAGTCTTCCCGGGAACCCAGGAGCTTGATTTATATTTTGTATTTCTCTTATATATATAAGATCACCATCATTTAAAGAATAAAACCTACACTCATTTAAAAAATAAAACCTATACTTAGGCAAGTCCCTGGCTTCGCAGCTTTCGGAGGACCTTAGCGATGTATATCGTATGATTCTCGATCGTGTTCGGTACCGTACCATTAAAACTCCAGGCATGTACACCCCCAAGAAAAGCCATGTTAGGAAGTACACTGCCTCAACCTTTCTTCGATAAGCCAGATATTCCTTTCTATAATTCAGTCTGTAATTTTAGTCTAGCTAGCATATTGCTGACATAACATAGAGTATATACTTCTGGCCCTTGCTCTCTACCAGCACTGGTCTATGGTCAATCCGGAACGCAGAGGGGAATTTAGCATCGACCACTCTGCACTTTCGTCAGCTCCGAGGAAGGGAAGGTTAGTCCATGTTCGAGGGCAGGGCTCCACGGCTATCCCTACAATGGCCTTTTTATGCGACACAAGCGTCAATGTGCCACTTCGTGTTGTGATTACGTGCCTGACAAAGCTCTGCGGCAAGGTAGGAAGCATCGTGAAGATTTCATAACATGCTTCACTGTGGCTAGTCAAAACTGCTGCCCGATGTGATGAATTGAAAGGGTGCAGACAGAAACCGTTCTGTTTGAGGCAATATGGTACCGGCAAAGGACGCCGCCCTGTTCACCACTGGGGAGCCGTTGGAGTCGGTCGGGGAGCATGCTCCCCGACCGTCGGCCTGCCACTTGCATGAACCCCTCAGCGGTCATAGTCGGCTTTATCGATCCGACAAATTGCCCACTGCTCACGTTCCAATGAACCTCCTTAGATTGGGGATTCTCCGCACTAACAGAGGCATGAAATATCAACAGCTTCCTCTCGTTATTTCATTAGATCGATAGACATCCAATCACACAGTTTAGAACACCAGAAACAACAACAAACGTCTCCCAATGGAAAAGTTCGACGTCGCCGTAGTAGGTCTCGGTGCCCTTGGCAGTGCAGCAGCTTGGCAAGCGGCACGAAAGGGAGCAAAAGTCATCGGCTTTGAACAGTTTGAGTTTGGCCACGTCCGAGGCGCGTCTCACGACACGTCTCGCATCGTCCGTACGGCATATGATGCTCCAGAATACGTCTCGCTTGCCAAAGCAGCGTATAAAGACTGGGCCGAACTGGAGAAAGACGCCGGTTTGAAGCTGTTGACTGTCACCGGTGGTATCGTGGTACTTGCGAATGATCGCACCTGGACATCCGGCTTTAAAGTCTCGGATTACACTGCGAGCCTTGATGCCAACAACGTACCCTACGAGCTGCTGGAGGCCAAAGAGGTTAATAAGCGATGGCCCAAGCTGGACATTGGCGATGACGAGAATGCGGTGTACACTCCCGATACTGGCATTGCGCACGCGGCTAAATCGGTCACGGCAATGCAATTCGTTGCTCGCGCTCGCGGAGCCATTCTCAAAGAAAACACACCAGTAACTGCAGTCATACCAATCTCGAATGACCGAAACGACAAAGGAGTCATCGTCAAGACAGAAAAGGGCGATTTCCAGGCTCGCAAGGTCATCCTGGCTGCAGACGCCTGGACCAACAAATTACTTGCTCCCCTCGGTGCACAGATTCCACTTGAGGTCATGCAAGAGCAAGTAACGTACTTCAAGCCTAAAGAGCCATCTCTATTTACTGCCGATCACTTTCCTGTATGGATCCGGGTGGTTGATGGAAAGACATTCTACGGGTTTCCCACTTTCGGTGAACCTACCATCAAGGCGGGCCGGGACGTGTCAAACAACCGCATGAGCCCTGAAGAACGGTCATACATCCACTCTCCGAAGCTCTTGGATGAGTTGACCGCATTCATGAAGGACTTTGTAACCAAGGATGAGGAACTCGAGATCCTTCGCACAGTTACATGCCAGTATACGATAACCCCAGGTCGACAATTCATACTTAGCGCACTAGATCAGTATCCCGACATTTTGGTTGCGTTGGGGGCCGCTCACGGTTTCAAATTCGCACCTGTTATCGGTCGCGTCATGGCGGAGCTGGCTATAGATGGAAAGACAACTGAGGATCTGTCCAAGTTTGTCATACCAGCGATGCAGTCAGTTGTTCGAAGTAAGATCTAGCATAGAGATAAACATCACCATTTTCTTTTCGAGAACCATCGAATTATTCATAATATTATATTAAAACCCATTATATATACCTATTCAATACATTGCAAAATGAATCTGCCTCTCCACGTTTGCATCACACTCTGCTTTCAATGGCACTTTCAAGGTGCGCTGCTCAGACCATCGGGACCAGTAAACTTAGCTCAAGTCTCCTTCAGGTTAAGCAAGTAGAATCTGTACATGATTGTAAGAGTGCCTTTCATGCACTGACAATGGAAATTGGCAGACAAGATTGCTTTACATGTAATTGTGCTACTGAGAGACTCGGTGCATATACATAAAGATACATATAGGTCAATGGATTCAGAACAGATCATGCATCGAAAGGACTAAATAGAGGAGGATTTAGGCCGGTAGCCGATAACATAGGTACCATCCTGAGAGAAGAAGACATTCGAGAGCCAGCATAGACATCCAAATCATGTCATCCTGTCTCTACATAGAACGTTTCCCATAAGGCTCAAACGGTAAGATGACAGCTATAATAGCCTTTCACATAATGATCAGTATCCGCTTCCATGAAATACCATCAGGAGTGCAGCTTACCATGACGATGTATAGCACAGCACATACATAGATGGGGACTGATGTCGCAGTGTTACCGTAAGCTGCTACAAACGAGGATACCAAACCCATGATTCGGTTTCCTGCTACAGCTATTCCGTTACCGGTTGCCCGATGGGCTGATGGCAGCACCTGTGTCATGTCAGCTGATATACCCAGACCTATCCTCATTGCTAATTTGACAAACCTCTGGAGTGTACGCATACACTGGGAAACGTCCATGTTAGTGTGTCTCTTCTTATCAATGTAAGCGCCAGTGACTCACAGGTCCCATAGTAGATATTCAGCGTAAACGCTATGACGCAACTCAAGGCAACATTCTGAGCCGGGGTCTTGACGGCAGTATAAGCAAAAAAGAAGGCCATTGTGATAAGAGCTCCAATGGCCATGGTATACTTGCGGCCAAGCAGCTTGGAATTGCACATGAATCCAGCAGCCACTGGTCCAAAGATACCCGTGATACTGCTAAGCATGTAGTTTCTCCACTGATAATACGGTCCTGACTCTCCTGTTTGGGCACCACGACTGGCAAGATAATTAGGGAGAAAGACATAGAACAGTGGGTATGCCAGGCCTGCACACGTCAGTTTCATCGCCGTGATGCAAGGTAGTTTTTGCGTTACCAATAAGAAGCCATGATATCCAGATCAGAATCGTTGAGATGGCGAGCTTCTTCGTCACAAAAAGTCCATGTATATGCGCCCAGAACTCACCGACACCGTACCTGGACTTGCCATATGTGGAGTCGATGGTCCCCATAGACTCGAGTGCCTCAACAGTGAGACTACACGGTCGTTGGTATTTCTTTGCAATATCTTGGTAGATGGCAACCACAGCAGCGTCGTCACCTTTTGCAAGAAGATACTTGGGGGTCTCCTTGAGTCGAATCACAGTGACTCGTAAAATGCTGCATACAAAGACAAGAGCTCCATTGCCGTACCAGACATATCGCCAGCCCTTCGATACGAATCAGTCACAAGAACCAAGTTTATCGTATATCAAGTGCCTTTACTAACCATGTTGTTGCCTTTAGTACATGTATCAGCATCCACGCAGATGTACTTGGGATTTGAGTAGATTGGCCAGCAAAAGGCGGCAACAATGACATATGCAAGGCCCCACCAGCAGGCCATCAACGTAACAAGCCATTGCTTGTTACCAGGGAGAAACTCGAGGAAGACGGTGGTGTCTAGAACAAGGTTTCCGCCAGCACCAAATCTATCACTCACTGTTAGTAAGTTGCAACTTCAATGAAGAAGAACCTCTTTACGCAGCTAGGCCAACAAAAGTAGCAAGGACAATCCAGTTAGGCGACGCACCAGCCGCAATGGCAAATACGGAGGATATGAAGAGTGAAATGTTGAAAGCATAACGACGACCGATGACATCCGCACCTGAGTAGCAAATCAGACTTTTATCACAGAACGAGAAGGTTCATATTGGGTTACCTAGTCCCCAGAATAACACCCCAACCAGCATTCCGGTATAGACAGCCACATTGAGGCCATAAGAGAAGGCAGGACGGAACTCAAGAGCAGCCTGGCCGGCAGTCACAGCTTGAAGGGCAAGGATGAGAGAGTCAGCAGCGTAGCCGAAACCATTAAGCAAAAACAGCTTGAGGTGCATGTTTGTCCAGCCGATTTCATCCATGGTCTACACAGCAGGTGCATTAGTTTGAATTGTCATTATATACTTGGACTGGAACTCGTTCGACCTTATTGATGAGGCGCATCTTGGCATCAAGAACTGGGTCGATTTCTCGCATAGAGAAGATTTGGCCATCCTCGATCTCCATCTCGAGACTCCGAGACTCACCATGCCGGTTACCACTGGTACGTAGGTCGGCATAGCGTTCTCGGTCAGAGAGCTTGTCTGATGGGTGAGACACGGCAACTGGACCGCCTGTGGTAGATTTGTCCGACATGATCACGCAATACGTGGAGAGGAAATGGTTGGTGTATGTGAAAGCTACTCTGGTCTAGAAGTGGCCAAATTGTGGAAACTCTAAACCAGAACGTGGAGCATGAGCTGTCTTTTATTATCAATTTGGGCTCGTCCATTAGTTCCTATTTTGTCCTTGTCATTCTTATCCAGCTAGCAGAGGTAGATGCATTTCATATCCAGGTATAGCTTCTAGTTACACGCCATTGATTCGTTGATTGGCGAGTTGGCAATCAGTCTAAATGCTCTAGATGTAGTTCGTCGAGCGGGGTAATCAGATATGATATGGGGCACGGCGTACACGTTTCAAGTTCCCCGGTGCCCAGGAAGCTCTTAGTTCGTCTGCCAGAGCAATGTTATGTATCAAATTGATTGATACTTGTTATCGAAAGACCCATGTAAACCCTGTTCTGATCAGCTTGACGAATCACAAAGAGTTGATTTCAGGACTGCGTACTAATTCCGCATTCCAATATCAGTGAGGGGGTTGAATTGATGCTGATAATTGAGGCACGTGGTCGGGGAATACCACTTTGGTCTCCCCGAGAGCGGCACCGAGCGGGGCGGGGAGAATATGGGATGCCCGAACAAGGCAATGGTCATGCGACAGTCATGATGAAGTTATCATTTACAGTTCCCGACCAATCAATTCAATTGTATAATCATAACAAAGATACGGCCTATCGCAGTCGATCATCCTGGTACAGGATAACGATGACAGAAGGGTATGGAAGCTCTCGGGGAGGTCGGACCGTCTGAACTCTGAGGTCGTCAGTACTGCCTCCCGTACGTAGACGACGGAATACGGTTGAGGGATGGTTAGATAAGTGAAGACAACAAATGCTCTTGTTTGACTGCCAATTCAATCTGAATTACTTCGTTATTTCAGGCAAACTTAACCATTTCCTACCTGCAACTTTGCCAGATTCTTAACAATATCACTTTAACATCATGTTCTCGAAACTGGGTTCCGTGCTTGCCATGGCCAAGCCAAATGGAGATGCAATTCTGTCCAGCAAGCCAGATGCTCAGGAACCACGCGCCCTCCCCGCATCATGGTATCGGCAGGATGAAATGTATCAACTCGAACGCCGCGCCATTTTCTCTAAGCGATGGCTTCTTGCCACGCACAAATTGCGTTTCACCAAGCCGGGGGACTTTCTCCGCTTCGAAGAGGCTGGCTACCCGTTCGTGCTGTGTTTGGACAAGGATGGGGAGACCATCAATGGCTTTCACAACATCTGCAGGCACAGAGCCTTTCCAATCGTCACAGAAGGGGAGGGAAACGCCAAGATCTTTTCTTGCAAATATCACGGCTGGTCATACGGGATAAACGGAAAACTTGCCAAGGCACCACGCTTCGACACTGTTCCAACTTTCAACAAAGATAACCATAGCCTTTTCCCAGTTCATGTGCACATCGATGCCATTGGATTCGTCTGGGTCAACCTGGATGCGTCCCCGGAACCAGAAGTGAAATGGACCGACGACTTCGAGGGTGTTGACTCGCAGGAACGGTTCAAACACTTTGACTTTTCTGAATATCACTTTGATCACGTCTGGGGCATGCAGGGCAACTACAACTGGAAAACGCTCGCTGATAACTACAACGAGTGTTATCATTGCCAGGTTGCGCACCCAGATGTCAAGGCTATAACAGACTTGACCTTTTACTACACCGTCTCCAAGCCAGGCTACATTCAGCACTTCTCGCGACCCAAGAAGGGAACTGAGCAAGATGATATCAAGATCAGTAGTACATATTACTTTCCCAACTCCTGCATGACTGTTTCGTAAGTCCTGATCATTCTTACTCTTGGTAAACAAACCGAACTAATCCTTTGTTTCTTACTCAGCCCACACTTCTTCTACATGATGCGATGCGTACCAACTTCAGTCGGCACTTGCTCCATGGAGTACGAAGTCTATCGCCATAAAGACGCCACAGACGAGGAATTCGAGAGGACCAACCAATTCTTCAAGAGGGTTCTGGGAGAAGACAAGTACTTGTGTGATGCAGTGCAGAAGAACTTGGAGGCGGGCGTTTTCACCAATGGAGAGCTGCATCCGGACTTGGAGAGCGCACCAATATTTTTTCAGAATACTGTCAGGCAGATCGTGACTGACCATCGCAGAAAGGAGCAAGAGTCAAAGGAGGAGATATGGCCGGCCAGGCGCCACGTGTCGACATCTGCGGTCACGAAGGGAGATGATGAGTTTTGTGATGGACTGGCTTGCAAGGCTGATAATGCTGATATGGAGTGGTGAGGTTTGGTTTGGATGTAGTGCGTTGTATGAGGCAAGCTTTTTTCTTCTAGATGTGGTGAGGGAGCACAGATAGTGATAAGTTCTAGTGCTGTTGGCTTAGAGATTTGACATACGGGGACAGAAGTAATAAGCACAAGTTGTGCTAATTCAACCCGCCGACCTTAACCTTTCGCTTTGCTAATATCTTTGGATAATGCAGTATAGATGATCACACACTAATTCATCCACTAAACAATCTCCTGTAAAACATCATCCGCTATTTCAGGTACTTTATAGGCACTCAAAAACTCTGGATTGGCGGCGAACTGTTCCTTTAGCTATTCATCCCCGTCATCAACATCACATAGTCCCTGAGATCGAGTAATACTTACAACATCGAGCCCGCCAACCAATTCACCATTGAGCCATAACTGGGGAAATGTCGGCCAGTCGGCATATTCCTTAATGCCCTGGCGAATAGCCTTATCCTGCTGCGGTAAGGTTCAGGTTTTAAAAGAGGCTTCAGCTTCCAGGCTATAAAGGTAAAGGATACTAATAAATACATATAGGTAAAATACTCATTACCTATATAATTACTTAAGATCTTGCTTTTAGCTAAAAAGCTAGATAGTCCCATAACTGACTCCAAAGGCCTCATCCTGCAGCACATTGAAAGAGTCATACTGAATGCCGTGTTCGTTCAAGATACGAACGATACGCCGACTGAAGCGACATAGTGGACACTTGGTGACGCCCTTCATGAAGAGCATCACTGGGGCAGTATTGACCAGGTCTCTCAATCGGGAGTTGAGTACTTCCTTTGACTCGGCAAGCTCAGAGGTCTCTATTGTCTGCGGATCGACCTGTGCCATCTGGATGGTGGTACTCTCAGCAATTGTCGACATGGTCGGATGTATTTGAGTCTGTTATTCTTATATCAGACGGATTCAAGCAGAAAGAGTGAACACGATCAGGGCTATCATATAGCTGAACACTGATGAATATTTGACACACATCATGTATCTCATTATCTTTCAGGCTTCCATCCGCAGGTTATCGTTTTTAATTATGGTCTGGCTCTGGTTGGCTCCTTTTTCCGTGCTTTCATTACCGCCAAGACATGCTGTCATACCCATCTCCTTTTTGCGCGTGTTGTCTTCCCGGGTCAGCAGCATATATCTTCGGCCTCATTGGTTCTACTAAATAGCTGCTTGGAAATCTAAGAAACTGTCATAAATGTAAATGATCTCAGCGCAAAAGATATCACAGGATCTGATGTACAGACATGTATACATCCAATTCTCTGTACCTGGTGGCGATACTCACATCGTAGATTACAATGTTCAAACACTGAGACAAGTAGTCCAAGTCAATAGAGTACCCTGGACCAGTCACGCTAACGGCGTATCACCACCGTCGGCCCCGCACTCAATACAGTTAGATCTGGACTCCAATGCTCGTCCCCGCATTTGATAAGACTGTATATAAAAATAATCGCCCATACTCATACCGAGTCAACGCCCCTCTTTTCTCCCTATCTTCTCTCTCATAAATTGAGCAAATACACATGCGTCATGTACGGCGGTCGATCGCATAAGCGTCTGCACCAGGCGTGCGAGAATTGTCGGTGAGTCCTCCTGTGGTCTGCTGCTGCATTTGTCTCGATGCTCTGGCACTAGCAGGCGATGCAATACTGATCCGCATGGGCAGAAGGAAGAAGACTCGGTGTCCGGGCGAGAGACCAGCTTGTTCGAGCTGCACTCGCCTGTCTAAAACATGCACATACCCAGAGATTCGAGGAAACACTCTGGCCTTGGGTTCTCACAATGGGAGCAATTCAACAGACACAGTATGCTTGCTGGATGCACCCAGGCATATGAAGCCATGTTACTCACATAGGGTGCTGTATAGGAGAGACGGCTGGCCCAGCTCGAAGCAAAGATTCGTATGATGGAAAGGCAAGAGTATGATCAACATTCCCCATCTTTGCTCCTTGGGTTTGTGTGGCTGATGATGCAAAATAACGATTCAACAGGCTCAATAGTGACATGGAATCTTTTGCCACAAGGGTATCAGCAAGCTCAGACCAGGCGCAAGACTGGCAGTTACCACTGTCACCGAGCATCGAGATGGATAACTCCACAACGACCAGGTGCGTTGGCCGATATTTGTCCACTGAGTTAGCTTGTTGACCGAGTGGCTGAGACAGCGCATCGCCGCCGAGTGATGTTCTAGAAGATGTTGTCGATGCGTACTTCCAGTATTGTCACAAGCAGCCTTTATGGCTATTCAACCGAGAAGACTTTTCCTCGGTTCAGGGTTGTAGCGAGGAGACACTGCTGACTCTGCTGGCCCTTGCTTCGTGCCATTCGAAACATCCTTTCTTTCAGGGCCGCTTGCACGAGCTAACTCAAAGTTATGCACAAGCTGCAAGAGAGGGAATTATGCAGCAGGTAGGCGAGGGCAAGGTCTCGATAACCACAATCCAGAACCTCTGCATGTTGACACTGGCTAATATACAAGGTAAATTTTCTGCTTATGCTGGTCGGTCTTGTATGTGCTGAACAAGCTGTACAGCCAACAAAACGACTCTTGCATATCTGCACGTAGGCATGGCCATTACGCTTGCAAAATGTGCCAATCTCGACGTTGAGACTTGCGCACTTGACGACTTTGGTTCGCGTGCAGAAGCTCGAAGAAGAGTGTTTTGGAGCCTGCATTTGCTGCAGCAGATGTATGGACATCAGCCCTTCACTACAGACATTTTACAAGATATTACTAGACCGCAATATATCGCGACATATACAGACCCGCGGAGGAGCGTCAACGAAATGCCACCAGCCATTCCACATGAGAATATTTCGGGTCAGGACGAAACCACGAGTGCTGATAAGAAGAGCGGGACTTGGGCCTACATGATTCAGACGTCGACATTGTGGGGAGAGGTTCGCACATATGTAAAACAATGGGCTCAGCAGACCAACAACGCACCACCACCTTGGTCCATTGAGTCCGGATACGCAGTCATCAACGCTTATCTCATGGACTCAGAGACGAAATTTCCAGACCGTCACCGATTCGATAGCGCACGATTTACTGACCAAGAAAGCCGACACCTCCAGAGCAATCGAGGATATTGGAGTCCGTGGGTATATCAGCAATTCGCATATCACACTATACACAATATGCTCAATCATCCTTTTCTGTACTCATCTCGGCCACAACAGTCGGCTCAATTGGGAGTTCCCAACACATTCTGGAAAACGTCTTCTGAGCTTGCTTTCATCCACAGCACATGGGTTGCACGCCTCATCGAGATGGTGGTGCATAAAGAATATCGCGTCTCTGATCCATTCATTGGTCATTGTGCGGCGATAGCAGCCACCATTCATATTTACTTTTGTCGGGCGGCTGACAAGACTACCAGAGAGGCAGCTCTGGATAGACTGGCGAAATGTGTCGCATTCTTAGCTGAACTGGCTCTGCTCTGGCCTTCATGCAGATGGTTGGTAAGTAGGGCCATGACACATTAATATCTTACTAGAACGCTAATGTTGAGTAGCACGAAAGACTCCAGTCCCTGATACGAGCAGCTTTTGAAATAGATCCTGAGCAAGAAAAGGACCAAGAGATCCCACCACCGAGGACCATCTCGATCAACACGCGTTTAATGTGGGATATACTCCTTTACAACTCTGGCGCTTACAGGGGCACGGCGAGTTCTCCCCAGACGCGAAATCTGTTTGATGGCAGCTCGCTGTTCCCAGAGGACAATGCGAGTGACGGGGAGGACATCGTTGAGATAGATAATTTCCACAGCCCAACTGTTGAAGTGAGTCTGGGGAACGGCCAGGCATTGCCGCCGCAGCCGGGACGGCGAAGAACGAGATCTGGTCGGGGAACTCAGGAGTCCCAAGCAAATATTCTAGCTCAATCTTCTTCTATGCCTGAGCCTTGTGGAGGTTCCACGGAACAAACGCCACTAGCTTCTTGGCCTATGTCTTTGGATATGGCGTATGATCCGTTCTTTCAATTTCAAGATTCTGGGGGCCCCTTTTTCGGAACATGGGAAGTAGGAAACCTCTAGTCTCAGTAGGCTGTAGTGGCAGTAAAAGATGGGGCGGGTCCAGGGGGGTATCAGGTCTGATTCCTTGAACAGAAGACATGATTGTAGTCAACCAGCGCTAATTCCACTACTACTAAGCACGTCTCACATAGTCTCGTTCAGTGACATGCGCATCCCGAAAATAGAGCTTGTAATATAGCATGTAACTGATAAAGAAGTCTATATCTAGACGTGAGCCCTTTCGTGGGTTCTGGCTTGATATACACTACACATGTGGGCATCATGGGTTGAAACCACGTATGGTCATCTTGAGATAGTAAGGGTCCTCCTCAATGCGCTCGCGAATTGATCCCTCGGACAGTTCATTAATATCACAAGATGCCCAAGCAAACCGGCCCTATTAGTCGTGGTTAGTCAAAAGTCATCGTAGTGACAGAATAAAAAGGGTACAGCCACTGGGTCCTCGTACCCGATAGACCCCTAGAAATCTCACCAGAGGATCATACGCCTCCAAGAATGGATGCACAAACAGCTCTGCGCGGCTTGGATCTACTGCTTTTACTAGATGAAGAGACGACTCATGCGCAGCTCTCAAGCTGGTTCACTTCTACTCGTACTTGGGACATCGCCTACTCGGATAGACTCGTGATGGATGCCTACTCCTCCTTTGACTTGGACGGTTATGTAAGGAAGGTCCGTGGCTGGCTGGCTGAGTGGGCACAAATGGGAAGCAATCTCTTCATCCATTATCAGCTGTACAGCTTGAGGTTCCCGAGAAGCATTCAAGATGCGTATATGTGCGTTTCATGCTTCCTGAACAAGACTCCGGCCAATGAGCAGCTGGTTATGCGTTTGGTAGAGAGCGCTCCCAGGGTTTGCTAAATGAGCATGGTTTTGACCGAGGTCACGGCAACGGCCGTGACTTGATGGACCATATCGCGCGGGTTCAGGCTCTGTTGGTCTACCAGTTCATAGGCTTTTTGAAGATAAAGTCAGCTTACGTCCAGTTGCTCAAAGTCGGAATGATCCCCTACTGGCATGGGCTAAAGAGATGGTTTCAGCAGCGGCAACCACAGTTCCATCCGGGGTACGAGATATCCTTACATCCTCAGAACCCGGAAGGCATTACGGTAAAGACGTGATTCAATTATTCTGGCACTCTTGGATCGTTTCCGAGACTGTTCGCCGAACTTGGAATGTCATGGCTACTATGCTCGGGATGTTCAGCTTTGTCAAGCGTGGAAGGGAGCTCCCATATCAAGGCGGCATGATATTCACCACCCGTATTGGAGTATGGGAAGCTAAAAGTGCTACCGAATGGCTCGAGATTCACTCGTCCCAATCAGTAGGGTTTATGCAAGTTGCTGAGGTCCACGAGCTTATATACTCTGCAGACTGCAAACAAATTAACGACATTACAACAACGACACTAGAGCTGACATATGGGCGGGAAATGGTGAAGAAAAGCATGCAACACTTAAGGCCTGAGGAGTAGGCACTCCAGGGTTGGCGGAGGGAAGGGGATAGAAAGGCTGTGGATTCTCCAGAATAGCAGGCCTTGGTAGTAAGTATGACGAAGTATTTATAGAACGATTTGCAGGACCATGGGCACCGTCAGGTCTTATTACGCGAACAAGAGGCTAAATCGTAGGCTCCCATTGTTTATTCCATGGCTACTACACAACTCTCAACTTGTCTCGGCCATAACAGCTTCCATGCCTCGAAGTAGATCCGCCAAAAGATCCGCTGGGTCCTCGACGCCAATGCTCACCCTCAAGAAGTCTTTTGTCACCGTCGAGTCCGTCATTGTCCTCCACTCAATCAAGCTTTCGACACCGCCGAGGCTGGTTGCATGATGGAATAGCATCAACTTGGACGGAAGGTTCCGCGCATATTCCACCTTATGAAGCGTTAGAGAAAACACAGGTCCATACCCTCGGGGCATCTGCCTTTGCAGCCAACTCCCTTCAATATTAGCTTCGTCTTGTAGACTGGCGTGATGGATCTCTTTGACCACTTTCTGAATGGTCTGAACCTCTTTATCACTGAGACTTATCAAGGATTGTTGCCGACAGGAGCCTGTCAATCCAAGTCTCAATGCACCAACGATGGCCTCCGCAGACTGGCTTTGCTTCAGGACTCTCATCTCGAGAGTCCGGATGCTCCTAGTTGCAAGCCAGCTGTCAAAACCTGCCATGACAGACCCAAGGTATAATCGATCCCGATAGAGTTGCTGCAGCCATTCGTTGCCGGGGTTATCACTCTTGACCGCCAGGATCCCGCATAGGAAATCGGAATGGCCACCAATGTATTTTGTGCCAGAGTGCATGACAACATCTGCACCCTGGATGAACGCATCTTGCAGTGGAGGAGGCGCAAACGTCGAGTCTACGCTGAGATAGGCACCTCTAGAATGGGCACGATCTGCGTAATACCGAATGTCAAAGGCCTTTCCTGTGGGATTGACAGGTGTCTCGAGATGTATCAAGTCGCCTGGACCTAATTGGTCGACGGCACAGTCGAGTGAGAGGACCTCTGTTCCAGACGAGCGGGCATAGAGCTCCAGGGTTCCATGGCATCCGTGATAGCCCGCGCCGATAGAGACTTTGTTGGGTCTCAGCATGATGAGTAAAGCATGAAATGCTGCAAGACCAGAAGAGTAGGCAATGCAGGGCTGGCCTAGAATAGAGGACAAGACGGTTTCCAGGCGCGATAATCCTGGCGTGGATTGCCTCGAGTAGCAGTGCTCCCCAACATCTAGAACAGGATACGAAGGTCTCTCGTGGTGTTCTCTCATGCGGGCTGGATCTCGTGGGTAGCGGAAGGTAGCTGCAACGTGAATTGGCGGCGCCACATCGTCGACATTGTTGAGGGCATCATCCGCGTGTACAGCTTGTGTCGCGGTTGATAGGTTCGGTAGAGCCTTTGCTAAGTTACTTCTGAAACGTTGCTCTATTGAATCCATTTCTTCCATCTGTCAAGACATGTCATGAAAATTTAGAAGCCAAGCTCTATGGTTCTGTTGCACGAAGGCTTGACTGATTCATATTGGCCGAGCTTCTCAGCATCAACAGTTTGATTAGTCATTTATCTATCCATACTACTTATCTCGGAAGGATTTGCCGGTGGTGAGCACATGATGATTGCATTGTCCCCGATACGTTCAATTGAGTTGGCGGCGGGTAGATTGAACCGCCTCCGGCCACGTGACCGGCCCTTGCATGGCTCTCAGTATTCCCAGCCAGAGGCATTTGGAGATGTGAGCAGGTGAGCCAGACTTGCATAGCCACTACAGTCACCGCTACTAACAGGTTCAGGGCATTGGACTTGTTTCAAAGGCTGGACCAGACATGATCGATGCATATAATTTCGGCTAATATACTATGGAATGTAATTTACTTAGAGATGAGACTCGGACGTGCCAGCCCTTCGGCGCGATTGAGTCCACTCGATGATCAGGTTGACAAGTGAAAGAGTCTGGTCAGACGTATGATCAGCGTGCAGATTGATCCTAACTCGCTCCCGGTCCTTGGGCACTACGGGAAAATGAACTGCGAGAACGCGAAACCTTTCTTTGCTCAAGAACTGCCCCAGAGCTGCTGCTCCGCCGTGGGGAGCGATGATGGGGATAATGGGAGACATGGCAGTATCAGGTGTTGGCTTCACTGGGACAGTAATGATACCGAGGTGCTGGCAGCTTGGCCATGATACATGCTTGCTGATGGAATCATAGAACAGATTTATGTTGGAACGTACGAGATCTCGCCTCTAAGGTGTCCAGATTAGCGGATATAGGTGACGCTGGCGATCCTGCAACATACTCTTTCGCCTTCGGCACTCGCCAAAATGCTGTACCCAGCCTTGACTGCCGCCAACGTCGTGAAGGTTGGTGCAGTGGAGAAAATGAGTCCACGGACGCAACTAAGCAGGACTTGCTTGCACTCTCTGCTTGACAAAACAACGGCTATGACTTTAAGTCAGCATTGGATATTCAATCACAGTCACAGGTCGACTTGGAACTTACCGCCAGAAGCCCCATGTGCTTTGCCAAAGGTATGAACCCGAATAGAGAACTCTTTCTCCAGACCCAAATGAGACACCAGGCCTGACCCCTGGGGGCCTACCAGTCCCGTCGAATGTGCCTCGTCGATCACAAAGACAGCATTTCCATGGGGAAGCTGCTCTTTCACCTCCCTAACAATTGCCTCGAGTGGCGCCGCGTCGCCGTCCATACTATAGAAAGATTCGAGTGCAATAAACACATGAGAGAGGCCTGATCTAATTCCTTGATGCTGGTTCTTGGTGTCCAGCAAACGTTGGCGTAGACTTACTAGATCGTTGTGGTTAAAAGGAAGAGTAGTTGCATGGCTCCGATACATTCCTTCCCGCATACTTGCATGGACGAGGCGATCATATAAAACCACATCATGCGGCTGGGTGAGTGTTGAAAAGACAGCAACATTTGCTTCATACCCAGTTTGGAAGAACAGGGCACTTTCTGCTTTATGAAACTTGGCAATGTACTCTTCCAGTTGCAAAAGGTATTCGGTTGACCCTTCACCCCAACGGGACGCTCTTCCACCAAGGATAAAATTGGGATACTTCCCAAGCTCCTTGAGAAATTGCTTCCCCAATAGACCAGAGGAGGATAATGACAAGGTGTCGTTTGAGCCAAAGTCAACCATGTCGGTAAGAGTGCCTGGGGCAGGTGGCTCAAGCTGCCAGCCTCTTCTCTGCCTATCCCTGAGGATTAATTGCAAGTTACGCTGAAGAGCATCTGACTTCGACATGATGTATTCGCTTCTAACAGTTTCAGAAAGGAAGTAAGGATATAAATCAAGAATAACTTGCTCAATACAACGAAACAGTGTAGTTTGGGCGGACCAATAGATGTTAAGTCAGCTAGAGAGTGACAAAAACGAATGTTGGTCTTTTGAGGCACACTTCGATGGCTTGCCTCCTTCGAACATAACAGACTTTACTGTTGCAGCATCTAGCGGTGAGGTGCCGACAAGTGACCTGTTTGATTCCTCACGGCCAAAAGATGGTAAACACAATGCTTGCCAAGTCGACTAGAGGTAGACGAAGGCATTGTTCTGCCAACATCGTACCATAATATTGACAGCACATAGCCCATTGCAAGTGGCGCTGTTCGAGAACAATAGACTCTACTGCGGGAATCTCCAGAAAGCTGCAAAGTCCGGCGGTCTGGTTCTTGTGAAGGGCCACACCAACATCTCTCGCAAGGCATCTCGTGATGCCGTCAAGTCTATCGGTGAGAGCGCTGTGCGGCAGTGTGTGGGAACACTGAGATCTGTCGCAGGATATCGCATGACACTACTGACTCCGTTGGGTTGGGCATGGTATTTGCTTCGACATATCACATATGGCGAGCCACCTTTCCTTGTAAGATATGACTAGCTTGTGTTACAAGATCTCGCGATTGGTCTGCCTTCAAACCGCCGTCGTTGCCGCCCGCTCGTGTGCGCTCACAGCTCACCATTTGGTTTTTAGGGTTACTTTGACGCCTTCTGCTGCAGGTTTGTGTTTCTTTATAGTTGACAACAACTCACTACTAACCGTATAATGGGCGTTAAGGCTGCCAAACTGCCTTAGCGCTGCATTAGTTCCTCGTCATGCAGCTTTGTGTTTGTCTATGACCAACGACCAACAACCAGAACAAGAAGCTCTAACCCCGCCTGCAGGACAACACTATGGCTCTCTGGCAGTCTCTCTTATGTCTGTCAGCAAAGACTAAAAAGTTCGAGATGCTACATTATCAAATGGCTGATCAAGAACACAGATCGACCCAGAATCACTTTTACATCTTTCAGTATTCAGTTGCCATTCGTCCAAACCATAGCAATGGAGAACAAGATCATTTCCTGGAGCAACACGTCTCCAGAAGCCATCGCTGTTGTTGATGGAGCTCGTTCTATCTCTTATGGCGAACTCGTTAAATCCGCCAAAATGATTGCACGCTTCCTACGGGAGAAAGGCGTCAGACATGGAGAAGCTGTGGGGATCTTGTTCGATGTTGATCATCGTCAAGTTGTCGCGCAGTTAGCCATACTCTTTGCTGGTGGAACTTGTGTTCCGATTTCGCCCACTGCACCATTCCATCGCATTACAAGCATGTTAAGCGATGCCAATGCTCAGTACGTCATATGTGATGAGAACTCAACCTTCTCCTCTGAGGGTATTACTCTTCTCCATCTCAGTGACACACCAGCCTCCGAGCTTTCCAATGATGCACCGGACTTTGATTCCTCATGGATTGAACCACGTCGTACGCACATATTGTTTACCTCTGGTTCAACTGGGAAGCCCAAGGGCGTCCAGATCAGCAGCTCTGCCATAATGCACCTGGCAACTAGCACTCCGGTGACCCCACTGAATACTGGAGATCGGGTGGCTACTTTCAACGACCCTGGCTTTGATCTGAGCCTCTTCGAAGTTTGGGTTACTCTTCTCAGCGGTGCTACTGTCGCCATCATCCCAAAGGTGATAGTAGTTGATTCTACTGCCCTGAAGAGCTATCTTGAACGTCAAAGAATTTCCATCATGATTATGCCTGCCGCTCTTTTCCATATCGTGGCCAAGTCATCGCCCGATTCCTTTCACTGCCTTCGGCATCTTCTCACTGCAGGCGATGTTGCCAATAAGACGGCCATGCGTTCTGTTCTTGAGAACAGCCCTCCACAACATCTTTGGAACACATATGGCCCGACTGAGTGCACCACCCTTGTGACAATGCAAGAAGTCGATCTGAAGGAGACAGTGCGTGACCGGATTGGCATTGAGCATGCTGTTGGTCAGATGAAAATTGTCCTCGTGGATCAATCTCAGCAGGTCATTCGCGATACCAAGCAGCGAGGCGAGATCTGCATCGCTGGGCCTCAACAAACACAAGGCTATCTGAATCAGCAACCTCATGATGAGTCAACATTTATTGATCTCAGCACCCCTGTACTCAATGGAGCTATCTGTCACACGCAGAATGACTGTGGCGACCGTCACAGTCGGTATTACCGAACTGGCGACGTGGCCGAATGGAGAGATGACGGCAGCGGCCTAGATTTCATTGGTCGCAGAGACAACCAATTGAAGCACGGAAGCTTTCGAGTAGAACTTGAAGAGATTGAAAGAAATCTCCTCGAAAGCGAACTTGTCCAATCTGTCATTGTCGTGAATCGGCCAACCGCAGATTCGGCTGGTGTTGCGGTTCTAGTCGCGTTTGTCGTGCCATATGACAAAGCCACTACCAAATCGCAAGACCTGGTATCGTTTGCCCGGACTGCACTCCCGCATTACATGGTCCCTGATAGATTTGAACTCGTTGAACATCTCGCTGTGGACTCGAGAGGCAAGATTGATCGTCGTGCCTTTTCGGAGAGCCTCCCTGAAGCGGGACCAAACATCACCAGTTCAATCCTCACAAATGGGAATGATTCCGTTTCATCAACAAAGGCTACACTGAAGGCTGTGTGGGAGCACATACTGGGCGTCTCGCCTGTCAATGACCATGACGACTTCATGGCCCTTGGCGCCACCTCACTCCAAAACGCTGCCCTTATCGCTCGCATCAAGAAGCATTTAGGGCGCCTCATCTCCATGCATGATCTGTACTGCCACTCGCACTTTTCGAGCTTGCTTCACTTTCTCGAGAGTGACGCAGAGTCCATCACTGCACCTAATGATGCGGATAAGTGGATCAAGGACGTCGACATGGTGGATGATATCGAGGAGACACCTAACTGGGAAGACCCAGATGAAGGTAAAATATTCTTGACTGGTGCGACTGGTTTCGTCGGTGCTTTTCTACTCGACGAGCTTCTGCGTCATCCAAATGTTAAACAGGTCGCTTGCCTGGTTCGTGGCAAAACAGAGGTCGAAGCTGCTCGTCGCCTGCAAGCCAACATGCAAAAGTACGATCTGTGGCCTGACGACTTTGCTTTGTCAGCCAAGATCATGGTATTGCCAGGGGATATCACGAGTCAAGATCTTGGTCTGGGATCGGCCAAGTTTGACTGGCTTGCCAATTGGTCCAGCACCATCTTTCACCTCGCTGCCAAGATCAACTTTTGCGACTCATATTATAAGCACTATGATACCAACATCCTTGGAACTCGGAACATGCTCAGTCTTGCTGCTCGAGGGCGACGCAAGACATTCCACTACGTCTCTAGCATCGATACATGGGGTCAGACAAGGTATTTCTTGGGGACCAAGAGAGTCCTGGAAGACGAACCTCTTGGTCCTCATATTCAAGGCGTGAGGTATGATGTGGGCTACTCTCAGAGCCAGTGGACGGCTGAGGGAATGGTACGACGCATGAGAGATCGAGGCTATCCAATCATTATTTATCGGCCCGGCTTCATCATTGGCCACTCTGTAACGGGAGCGAGTAATCCCAACGACCTTGTTTCACGGCTCATTTCCAGCTGCATCAAACTTGGTGCATGGCTCAAGATCGATCTTGATCCCGCGTATGTTACAGTTGACTATGTTGTTAAGGCTATGATACACATCTCACGCTCAACAAAGAACATCGGCAAGTCATATTGCCTTGTTGCGCCACATATTGAAGAGTCTGTATCTGTGAACAAGACTTGCTCTCTTATGTGTCAAGCAGGCTACAAAGTGGAACTCACAAACTATCCTGACTGGATTGCACAATTATCTGAAAAGATACTTCCTGATGATCCTCTTGCACCTGTCATGCCGCTGCTGGAAGAAAAAGTCTTGGGCAATTTTACAAGACTTGAGGTGAGCCAGCACTCTCCGATCTATGACTCGAGGAATGCTATCAAGGCTCTGGAAGGTAGCGGGATTCATTATGTTACACTGAGCCCGGATATAATCAAGCGGTATATTGCATTCTGGAACAAGAAGGGGTTTTATTCTATTTAACTTAATTTCTATAATTAAGTCTTACCTCCAGTGTATAGTTAGCGTTATGTGACTTGGTTTTTGTGACGCTTTACGGAAACTGAGGGTAGTTCCTTTAGTGTGAATTAGATTTTAATATATAAAATATAAAGGGCCAGAACAGAAGAGTGATTGAGAAGAAGAGGCTGGCTAATTGGTGGAAAGTCTTAAAAAAAACACTATTGGTGGAAGCTGCTACTCTAAAAATAAAGTTCGACTCTAATGCGGGGTAAAACAGCTTACCATCCACCAATCTAGCAGAGTAAATTATTTTTACTTTCACCGACAAGATGAAGCTTCAGTTCCTGATCCTTGGTTTAGAGGCTTCCTTTGCCCTTAAACCTGTACATGCGGCAAGTGATAAGAACGCTTCTCCTTATCGTCCCATTCCAACCAACGCGCCCCAGACATGGGTTCATCCAGGAGTTTTCGTTTCCGGGCCGCAGCTCGACTACATTGCCAAGAGGATCAAGGCTAGGGAGAATCCTTGGACAGAGGCATTGGATTCCATGCTTAACATGTCGTATATCTCGCCCACGCGAACAGCCGAGCCATATGAGACGGTCGAGTGCGGACCGACATCAACGCCCAACATTGGGTGTTACCCGGAGCGCGAGGATTCCATGGCGGCATACATGAACGCATTGGCATGGTGGATTACGAAGGAAAAGCACTATGCTGAGAAATCCGTCTATTATATGGATGCCTGGTCTAGCACGATACAAGGTCATAACAACAGCAACGCGCTACTGCAGGCGGCCTGGTCGGCCGCCAATTGGGTACGTGCAGGTGAAATCATGCGCTCGAGCTATAAACACTGGTCCAAGAGGAGTATCAAGAGGTTCTCTGACATGCTGCGACACGCCTACATCCCCCTCATCGAGGACGGCGCTCCGCAGAAGAATGGAAACTGGGAACTAGGTGGGTTCACTTCCTCTGTATTACTGTCGCTGGCGGATCTGCTGATTCTCGTAGTGATGATTGAGTCTTGCATAGGGGCTGCCGTCTTCCTTGAAGATGTAGCTCTATACGAAAAGTCCTTGGGGTTATTCTCCAGCCGAGTTCCGGCTTATATCTACCTGACCTCTGATGGGGAGTATCCCGTGCAAGGCCGTGGTCGGATCAATACTACCGCGGAGATTATCAAATACTGGCAGAATCAAAAAACCTTCCCAGTCAGTGGCATCACGCAGGAGACCTGCCGAGACCTTGCCCACACCAGCTTTGGTATCTCATCAATCTCTCACATCGCCGAGACACTGCGTATCCAAGGTATGGACGTGTGGAGATCCACAGACGTTGGTGCGCGTGTCAAGGCGGCCCTCGAGTTACATACTGCATTGGATTCAAAACAGAAGCCCGTTCCTGAGTGGCTGTGCAATGGCACTATTTCCGACACTATGAATCCAAGTTAGTGTCTATACCATCCTTGAGAATCTGAACTAGCCCGGCCCGCTAACTTCCGCAGTGTTGGAGCCTGCTTATAATGCACTGGCCTTTAATTTGGGTCACAAAATGCCTTTTACTCAGAAGCAGTTGTTGAGTCAGCGTCCAGCGGGTATTAGTGAGCCTCCACTATTTATTGGAGTCGAGACACTGACAAATGCCAAAACGCCATTTAAGAAGCATTAATTGAAATGGCTGTCAGTCCTGGTCTACGCTTTGACATTTGGCGCGTCCATGTTGATCAGACCCGGAATGAGACATTTGGGGTAGGAAAATGCCTCGGCTGGCTTGGGGTAGTCCAGGTAATTTGTGCCGAGGATGTTTCCTCAATTGGAAAACCCCGCCGCTGAGGTTGGAAGCCTTGGAATGCTGTTTATATATGGATGCAAGCTTACAATCTATTAAATATAGCTTTTCATAACTATTGTAAAACTCTTGCTGTCTCCAAAGCCACGTCCAAAATGCCCCCTTCCGTTCACCAAGTCCCCTTCGCTGATCCGCCGTGGCTCAGAGGCGCCCCTTCGCCGTACTTCAACGCGTCACATCGTAGATTCCAGGCTGCTTGTCGCGCATTCGTCGATGAGAACCTCAACAAGAATGCCCTGGATTGGGAAACAGCAGAGGAGGTGCCATCCGATTTATTTGAGGTCTTTGCAAAGGGTAACTTTATCCTCCCATCTTTGCCAGCGCCTTTACCAGTAGAATGGCTTCGAAAGCTAGGCATAACTCACATGCCCGGCCAGGTCCCTGTTGAGGAATGGGACACTTTGCATACGATGATATATGCAGATGAGGTATGATGTTACACGGTGGCATTATCAATCGCGATATTGACTATATTCAACACTAGATGAGCCGCTCCGGCCTTGCTGGACCACCTGGCTCCATCACCACTGGCGTTGCTTTTGGTATCCCCCCTCTGCTGCATTATGCAGACCCTCAGCTACAAGAAAGATTTCTCCCAGATCTCTTGGTCGGGCGGAAGAGAATCTGTATTGCCATTACAGAGCCAGAGTAGGTTCAAGATATCTCTCGACGAGAGCATTACTGATCTTGCCTCTAGTGCTGGCTCTGACGTCGCCAACATCACCACGACAGCTACTCTGAGTGGCAACGAATATATCATTAACGGGACCAAAAAGTGGATTACCAATGGAATGATGGCAGACTATGCTAGCATGGCAGTCCGAACTGGTGAGGAAAACTCTGGAGGTAAAGGCATTTCTTTAATCTTAGTCCCACTCAAGGACCACCCTGGCGTGACAAGGAGACGACTCAAAGTTGCGGGGCAGATTGTGGCTGGAACTTCCTTTATCGAACTTGATGATGTGAGAGTCCCACGGGAAAACCTGATCGGTCTTGAGAACGAGGGCATGAAATACATCATGCACAACTTTAACCACGAGCGAATGTTCATCTCTGTTGGTGTCACCCGCCAGGCTCGAGTTGCCCTGAGCAGTGCCTTCGCATATTGTCTTCAGCGCAAGGCATTCAATAAGGTAGGTTCAGAAGATGGAGTAGATGTAATTCACAGCTGACTTTGTCAAGACTCTCATAGAGCAGCCCGTGGTACGTCACCGACTGGCTAAATGCGGTGCAATCCTGGAATCCCAATGGTCCTGGGTAGAATCATTTGCGTACCAGCTCTCCAAGATGCCTAAAGAAACAGCAGACCAAGAACTCGGTGGTCTAACCGCTCTGTGCAAAGCCAATGCTGGCATTGTTCTTGACGAGTGTGCAAGATGCGCTGTTCTGTTGTTTGGCGGCAACGGATATACGCGTACGGGCAAGGGTGAGATTGCCGAGAGTAAGTCATTTAGCAGATATTTTTACACCGAGACAGAGAGCTGATACTACGACACAGAGATTTATCGAGAAGTTCCTGGAGCCAGGATTCCTGGAGGAAGCGAGGATGTTCTGTTGGACTTGGCGGTTAGGCAATTGACCAAGCAGTTCCGTGCACAACTGGTCAAAGAGACAACCCAAGCTAAGATTTAACCCAGCTCTCGATGATAAGCTCATGGACCCCTTCTGTTCATAGATACTAAAGCAGATGCATGTCGCCCTTGCATTATATCTTTTATTAAAAAGAATGTTACCCTTGCATATTAAGTATCCCATGAAGAGAGGTAGATACTACAAATGACGTGCAGAATATAAACAAAAGATATTATGCCAGCTATTGATAAGTAGCCGGATCGAACTAATCCCAGCGCCAGTGAATGGTATAGCAGGGAGTGTCTATTTAGTGGTCTAGCTATAGTTTCCACCTGATGGATATTTTATACTACTTGTCTCCAGGTCCCGTTGGCTTTCAACAAGTTCCTCAATATCATCCCAGCTGCCTTCGAGCAACCAGCAAGCTTGCAATTCCAAGTTTCGCAGAGCCTCCGAGTGTCGAGCGGCCAAGGACTTCATCTCCTTTACTGTGAAAGGTTGATTGTGTAGACTCAGAGACCGAAGTCGTGGCCACAAAACGTTGGCAGGCAGGACATCTTCCAAAGAGATAGTCGGCCTCCTATTAAGGCGAGGGTAGCCAATAAACTCAACATGCATATCCTCAAGATGAGGTGCGCTCAAAAAGGACTGAGTGATAGAGCAAAGTGCAAGCATCTCGTGCCTAGGATTCTCCTTAAGCTCAAAGCTCCGTGCCTCGAAATCCACATATAACTTTAGTTTCGTGGTTTGAGAGACCAGGCTCTTTAGTCCACTCTGCTGCAATAGCGATAGTTTCCAGGCTTGCATACTAGGCGGAGGGACCAAACGGAAAAGCATTATCCTAGGTCTCAGACCTTTGTCTGCAAGTACAGAGCAAAATGTCCCGATCATCTCGACGGTTGGGGTCGCAGTGTGAATTGTCTTGAAAGAGCCACACCACCTCGACTTGCGCAAGATAGGGCTGAAGTGTTGCAGTGTTGCATCATCATATTCAGTATGGGCAAAGTCAGCAACATCCAAGTGCTCTAGGCCTCCATTATTTCTGACATCATTAACCTCCAAGGATACCAGGTTGGATAAGGAACTTAAGGCGGCACATAACCGAGTGATGTGATTTTGGCCTTCTCGAAGCTGTTGTTGGTCATTGTGCAGTTCTTTGTATAAATCGTAGAGCTTGAGGAATAGCCTTTGTGTAGGTGTAGGTGTAGGTGATTCTTCGTCAACTTGGTCACTGAAAAGTTGTTCAAATTCAGGTTCTGTTCTCCAAGCCATATTTGACAGCCACCGGAATTGTTCTTGCGTGTGAGGATATTTACTCCGGTAGTATCTCGATCTTTCCATGGTTTCTACGTGTCGAAGCAGTCTGGCCTTGGCCTCGAGCATGAACAGTGGCCTGTTGCAGGCCAACTCGGTTTCGTAGTAAGACGTGACTATGCTGACGCTTTGCACTGACTTGCTGAAGATGGGATGATGGCAAACATTCTCTAAGCGAGTGAAAGATTTCGAGGTAAGGCTAACGGAAACTTCGGTAAGGAGCAATGGCGATGCAGCATTGTTGAAGCAGTGCGAAACCAAGCGACACTCTTTAATCGAGTCTCGGCCATTTTTCTCATTGCGCACGAAGAAAAGAATGTTCCTTAGAACTTCAGATGGAGGTGATTGAATGTCCACTACAGATGACATTTTCGATGTAGTTGCAGGAGTAATATTCAAGCATAGAGAAACGGATACATAGAAGACATGACGTCTCTTATAAGCTGCGGGGTCAGTGATCATCACCAATTGATACAAAGCATAAGATTCAGTGATTGGTTGCTGTAAGTAGGGGTAAGACTGGACATGAGTCACTGACCGTTGCAGATAAATAAATGCGAGTTCTTCAAAGGCTTACCAAGAATGCACTGAGATATTATATGGGTTTCAAGACCATAGAATGATATACCTATGTTACTGTATATTCAGACTCTTTACTCTTCTTTAGCATCTTGCGAACCCTTCCAAAGTGACGTCAGGCAATTGATCCCATATTTTATGAATATTGCAATTCTCGTAAACATCTATTAGAAGCCTCCTGCACCTTTCATCTTCATTATCATACCATAAACACCTTTGACCAAGCCCATAACAGTCCCTGGATTTCCCATGTACCCTTTTCCAGGCTTCCCCTCAGCATCCCTCCAAATGCCGTCATCAGCAACCTTGCCAAACCTCTTCGTGTTCTGGTTCCTATCAATACATTCTCTCCATTTACGACATATCTCTACACTGTCGACCATGAGATTGATCTCCTGACTGTGAAACCAGGACTGAGTATCTTGATTACCACTTCCTTGGATTCCGACACTGCCATCGACGATCAGAAGCTTGATATGACAGGACCTAGCTTTGAAGGATTGATGGATGGGATGGTCTTGGTCCTTTCCGACGTAGTTGTATATGTGTAACAGCTTGCGCTCAGGACTATCTTTGGTGAGGGATGAGACGAGGTTTTGGGCGATTTGATCATTTGTTCCACCTTGTCCGGGGATCATTTCTCCCGGATCGTTGTAGCCAAAACACACATAGTATGTGACTTCTACTCCTCTCCTCAGCGCTTCCTTGAGGGCTGGAATCAATGGAGCAGCATTGAGATCCGGCGTCTGAATGAAGATGCTGTGTTTGGCATTCCTGATCAACGATAGCCATGCTTCGTTTTGGGGCACATGAACGCTCTTCGAGTCGATGGCTCCGTATGGCGGTCGAGATACAAGCGCCATTGGAACAGGCTTCCCATCGCCAATCGTCGAGATGTATGGCGTCATTTCATCTCCTGCGTCGATCTCAGGTCCCGTGGGCTTGATTGGATGCTCGACTGCAAGGTTGAGCTGACGATTCGCTGCTTGAAGACGCGATTCACCGTCTTTCAGGGCATAACATGACTGCATACGCCTGACCTCACCCTCTATGTCGTTATCGTAGTGAGGGCGATCTGGGAAATGCTCCGGTAGGGGTTGCTCATTATCAGCTTGTATAGTGGTAAAATCTTTTAGATGCGAGGCTTCGTTTTCCCTCGTTGTGGAGCTATCAGTAGAGGTATGCAAACCACCCTCCGTTGCAGGTGTCTGGAGAGATGGAAGTTCTGGGTGAAGGGCATTTTGCCAGGTTATCAAGGCAGTATCGTATATGCTATCAACTATTGGCCCTTCGACATGGACCATCATCTCCAGGTTATCGTTGTCTTCGGTGTTGTTGCTCATAACGGCAGCGATCTTGCGATCCACGACGCAGAACTTGGCGTGCAGAGTACCTAAGAATATTCGATGCAGGCTGACTACCTGCAGGTCGACATTTGGTATTTCTTCGGGTGAAGGTAAGTCGATGGCTTTTGAGGTGTACGACTTTGGTTTGACAAACTGATGTGGATTTATAGCATTGCATGGTCCAGGCTTGTCATACATGATCTTAGCAACCACTCGTCTCCCTGTCTTTCCGGCTCGTTTCGAGAGTTCGATTAGAGAATCCTTGATTAGAGCTTGGGCTACTGATGGTGCCCAGGAACATGTGATGAAGAAAACTTCCTTCTCAGCCCGCACGATGAGATTCGAGCAGTGGCGCATGACATCTGCGAGGGGTGCTATGACTGTGAGTGGCATCGTTCCATGAGAGCCCATCAACGGCGGCGACACGACACCTGCCAGTGGGTCTTCATCGAGGCATTGGAGCGAGTCGGCGAATGCTTGGAGAAACAACGGACTTGGGGTCGTCGGGCCCCAACGACCACATTGGAGGGCTGCTTCGATGGCATCTTCGCTCTTCTCTGTGTCTTCTTTGGCAGAAATCTTGTGATGTAGTCCGTGCTCGTGATGGCCGTATAGCTTCTTGATGGCATTTCCTGGTGTCTGGCTTGGATCATTTGCCAAGACAGAGCTTACTGTTTCTTTTCCTTGGCATAAGTCGTAGACATGTTGCGAAACCATTTTCACAGATGATTATTTTTTAACATGCAAATAAACGGCAGAGTCACTTGCTGATGGTCATGGCCTCGTCAGAACTATTTATCAAGCCCAATTGTTCAAACGTCATTTAGTCAAGGTTGCACACTCCTCCAAGCTCTACTTCCCGTTTCTTACCCAGCTTTGGTTTTATTCCCTGGCTAGTGGAGGTGATATCGCCTAGGCTTACGTACCTTTGCGCAGAATTCCTGATTTAAGTGGCTACGCAGTACCTTGGAAATAGGGCTCTTGGCTATGTGACAGCATGTAACTCCTGCTCCGCCACCAAGGTCTAGCTCAAAGCTAAACCCGGGATTCTGTGCCGAGACTAATTCCGGCACGCAACTTCCGGCCGGGTTAACCGGGAATACAGCAAAGAATAGCCATGACAGCTCTTCGTCATGTCATCGCGTTGAATGTCGACGATCGGGTTTTGTTACTGGCGATTGAAATAGATACTGCATATAATAATACCATTTCGCGATTAAAAAATTACGCACATACAGTACTGAGCTTCTACGTATTACGTACATAGACTCAATCTGCTTCATGATTGGCAACTTCAACCTTCGAACCACTTTTCCGCTCTTGAACATTTGAAACATAAAAAAAGAAACGCGCAGATTCAGTCAGCTGTATATGGCTTGAATAATTGACATGATTCGCTACTGGATAAATTTAGATTGACGTAGCTTCTTTCATCCGATTACCGCCAATCGTCGCGCGTCGTTTGGGGTGAGTGGACCCTTTAGATTGACGAATTCATGTGGTTTGGTAGCAGACCTACCCGGTAATGCTACACAAATTGTTAAAATGCAAGCCTTGTGTATCGCAAATAATAAAATCCAATGCTTAAGACTCTCAAGAGGCAAGTCTTTATCTGCAAGCTTATCCCTGAATATAAAATGAACGTTTCGCTAGTTAATTGAGCGACCCTTGAGAATTTCTATCTATACTACCTGGATCTTGGGGATTTTCCTCCTTTAGACTATCCAGCTTTCCCGGTGTAGTTCAGTAAGCCGCAATAGCCATATTGTCATAATAAAAATATTTTCTAAACTAGGTCTATATAATTGAAGTCCACAGTGATGTATCCAAGTCCCAAACCATCGGCAGTGGATAAGGCATCGACTGCTCAAAGGCATCCAGATTGAACTCAAACATGTTGTCAGTATAATGTGTCTGGTGACTTTCTTGCTGGTTGTCTTGAAGAGCAGGAGTCACTACATTAATAGACCCAACTGATTGTGCATTTGAAGATTGCACTGCGTAATGGGCCTTTCTGTATAGTTCTTTGCAGACCTTTTGGACTTGGGTCAAGTAGGTATTGCCGTACGCCTCGTCTAGTGTTTTAAAAATCTGCATGACGTCACCAACAGAGCGCATGTCATTTGTCGCGAACTCATTCATAGGATTCCGAATTGCCATGATACAGAGAATAACAACAGCGCTCATTGGTATCGAAATAATATCCCTTTAGCCAATTAGTCATGAATCAAAGCTCTTGTCTAATAGAACTTGCCAGTAAAAGCTCTTCCATGTGACTGGTATGAGCTTGCTTAACTCAATGATGCATCTGGACGCGTTGAGACAATTCTCTATAGAGTCTCTCATCTTTGAAGGGAGGGCTGAAGCTGCTGGGTGATTTGGCGATACCCAGTAAGTTAGGCTGTGTGCGCGGCTCACAACAATGACAGCATTGTAGTAGGAAAAGTACAGCCGCATCAGCCCATGATGCTCGCACCTCGCAGCAGAATCATGAGTAAGAGACGGTGCAAATTCAGTACGCCAATTCTCCAGCTTTTGCAGTAGGTCCGCCACAGAATTTGCAATGCAATTCGGTGGAGCTTTGCCTGAATGGAGATCTCGATAAATCGCGCTCTGTATAACGGCCAGTTGTATCTGACCTTTGAAGAGGTTCAGTTCATGCCCCTCGACCGTCTTGATTATTTCCGTTTCATCCAAGGAATCCATTGGTGGGTCAACGTACGCAGCGTTGAGATCATGACAAGGGGGCCTTCCAGTTCGGAGACACAGTTCCCGGTCTAGACAAACCGCGATCCAAAAGACCTTCTTTCTCATACTTGCTTCTGCTGGACTTACGGCCGGATCCTGGCTCTCGACATGTATACCTATTGAGTGCGCAAGACGCACAGCGCAGCCAACGAGCATGAAGCTGGGCTGCGGGTTTGGTGTTCCGATAAAGAACCAGGCAATGGCCAGCAGGGCTTGAACGGAAGACAGCTGTGTACTACGCATGAGAACATCCCATGTCCCGGCGAGTGCATTCGATGCATAAGCCCAGGCTAGATCCTCTGCTTCTGCCGATTGAGCTGCCTCCGCCCGACGACGCTGCGCGATTGCAAGTACAGAGTTGAGCGAGACCCACCACGCTGGACTCTCAGTACATGCACCTGAGTACTGTTGGCCTAGTAGACACATGAATGCTGGTGCATTGAAGCATGGGAAGACTTGGTGTTCATGAGTGAAGAATTCACTGACGAGGGAGAATGCCTCAGTCCAAGATGGAAGAGGCTTCATGACACGCTTTGTGAACAAGGGCTCGACAGATGGGTGTGTCCATTTGGACCACGATTCTGGTGTATGCTGTCCTGATTTGCGTGGAGTGGTCGTTGACACCAGGGATATGCCCGAAGGCGGACCTGTCGACATATTGAATAAGCTCATGAATGGTTAAGTGATTATGCAAACCTACCAAAGTAGCGCATATCTCCATTGCTACCAACTATCGTGTCCCGAGGGCTTGTATCCGTTGCTGTCAATGTCTGACAGGGGCTTGACTCCGTGAAGCTGTGAAACTCATGGTGGGCATCAAGATGCAACTGAGGATGGGCGACTGTTTGGGCGACTACAGAGTCTGACAACAAGGAGGAAGAAGCATCGGCTCCTTCAAAACCCTCTACCTCAATTGAGTCACCTGTCGAATTTCGAGATGATATCTTGGATCGCCGTTGACGTGGATCGGGCTTGTCAACATCTGCATAATGGCAGTTATTTCCGCAACCGTGACACCGTCCGCAGACTGGCCGGACTCCATCGCATCGGACTTTGCCTTTCCGACAATGATCGCATGCCTGGCACCACGGAATTAATCAATACCTGAATCCTACTCTGACATAGACTCATAGTGACTACTAGGTACCTTTGCAAGGCGACGTCGACGGTCGCCGCGGTTATTCATTTCTCGGAGTTTAGAAAGCCAACATACGAGAAGTCCGGGTCATGAGGGGATGGGATGGAATACGCATTTCACGACCCATGACCACTATAAACTTTAATTGTGATAGGCCTTGTTTTGTGCCTCGGCTCCTGTTCGTTAGTGCGCAAAACTCCGAGACTTTCGTGTCATAGCGCGCCAGAAACTCCGGCCGGACGGGTCCACCAGACGAGACAATGGGTTGCCTGTACAGAGTATGTGAATCTCCATTACAGAGGGTATAATGTGTGAGACAGCGAGGGCGCGTGAAGAAAATGAGATAATTTCCGTTTATGCGACTAGGAAGATCCCGTCGATAAGAGAAGTCTGGAACGGGCACAGCGCAATCCCATGGTGAATTAGATTTCAGAGATTGTGTAGATTGATTTATAGATTGCTCCAAGGTCTAGATATGGCTGCGTTGCAAGATAGAGACAGGCGCTTCAACAAACTTATCCCTAAAGTAATCAATGAACCCCTTTCCAAACCCGTCAAGTCGCTTTGAGCTGCTGACTCCACGGCCGAGGATACCATATACAACAAAGTGCACAGCAAAGATCTTAGGAAACTCAACACGCTCAATGGCAAACTCTGGACGCCAGTCTTCTCCCAAAAGCTCCTGTACCTTGGCTCGAGACATGTATGAGCGCAGCCAGTCCCACTTGGCTTGCGTGTCAACAAACAAGCCAAAGTTCAAATTGGCCCCCTTATCACCAGAACGGCCTAGGGCAATACTGCCCAATCGCACTTCAGTAACTCCGCCGCCAAGAGCCGTTGGTGATTTGGTGTCATAAGACGCCCGATCTTCCATAATCTCAAACCGAGGAGGAGGTGTAGCGTTGAAGGATCTCGTTGTGCCAGTTCCGTCCACAAAATGGAACTTTTCTTCAAGTTTGGCTTGTTGCCACAGAGCTGGATAATAAGCCAGGTATGGACGAGGCATAGCAGAGCGAAAATCCAAAGAGCTGTGAAAACCTACGAACAAGTTAGTGACCCTGACATTATTTCCACTCGCCAGATTGACCAACCTGAATAATGCTTCAGTGAGATGTTTCCAATAGCCATCATAATTGCCTGGAGAGCTTGTACTTTCGTTGACTGAGCGAAGATGCGGAGATACACCGTACCGCTGTTTTGGTTGACAGGGTTCACAGCTGGAATACCAATCCTCTGAAACTCGAGAAAGTCAAGATGACTGAGCTTCTCTTCGCCAAGATGAAAACGAACTTGCTTTTCCAGAAGGGCGAACTTTTGTTCAAAATTGTGACCCGTTGCATTGAACAAAGCCTGCATTTCATAGCCTCCTTTGTAAAAGACTGCAAGCTTCGTGGTATCTGGTGGTGGCGCACCACGAACTCCGCGAACGCGAACTCTTTGATCAATTTAGCGACGCTCGTAAGACTTGGGACCTTACATACCTGTCTTGGCCAACTTGATCCATCTCAATATCGTCAAGGTAGGCTTTCACATCGCTGTTAATGTATACATCACCCTGCAACTCATACACCAACTGAGACTTGCATGTATCGACAGTGACCATACCGCCTGTACCCTCATGCTTTGTGATGATACAAGAGCCATCTTGTGCAATCTCAGCGATCGGGAAACCAGGGTCGACAAAGTTCTCAAGATCAAAAGCGTCAAAACCTGCAAAGTTACCGCCGGTGACATAGGCTGAGCATTCAATCAAGTGTCCTGCGACCAAGGCACCAGCCAGTTCATCGTAGTTGGTGTTGCTCCATGACCACCAGTACCATGCGCAGGCGATGACGGGGCTGGCATCAGAAGCTCGACCGCATATGATGATATCGGCACCCTGTTGAAATGCTTCATATATGGCGTGAGCACCGAGATAAGCATTGGCAGACACTATTTCCCGAGGTTCATCTCCGCCTTTGGCAAAAATGTAGGTCTCAGGAGTGAGAGTTACATGGTCATTCAGAGAATCAAGATGAGCCAATGTCTCTTCTCTGTTTTGCGGCATGTGTTTGCCGAGCTTGGGAAGCACGTTATCACCGGAAACATAGGCTACCTTGAGATCATAACCTTTTTCTGCAACCTGGTAACCGTTTAGCCCAGGACATCAAATACAAAAGCAGTGGGAATGTCTCACTAGAGCTGCAACTTTCACAGCGAGACCTTCGGGATTGAGCGCCCCACCATTGATGGCAACTTTGATACGCTTGTCCGCGATGGCATCGATCGAAAGTTCAAGACCCTTCAATGCAGTAGCCTCGTAACCTGGATGCTGTCCTTTCGCATATGCTTCTGCATTATTGGCCATGTTCACCTCTGATTCTTGTGAGCCACAGATCTCATCCAAGTTTCAAGACCCCAGACTTACCAGCGAGATAGTCGCCAGTTATAAAGTCGACATCACCCAACGTGGCCTGCTTGTACATCTCAATGGCGGGATCTCCTATAAGGGTATCGGTCAGCAATGTCTCGGTTGTGGGTGACTTGTCTTACCATGGTAACCGGAACAATTAGCCACTCGTACAGGCCTGCTGCCGAATTCTCCAACGCGCCATTCGTTGTTAGAAGCCATAATGATTTTGTGTCTCTGAACCACTGGCACGAGTAATTACGGTGTAGCGTGTTATGTTGTATAGCCACCAAGTCCTGATCCAGGAGGACAGTTGAGAGGCGTTGAGTATAAGCTATCTTTATATCACCCCGCAATTTCGGAAGTAGTGATTCAAAAGTCCATACCCGAGACAACCGGCAATCAGCACTCCGTAAAGGAGTATGCCAGTCACTCGCTCCATGTTTGGTGATGTCATTGTCCCTGTGTAACAGTTGGCCGTGTCCCGAAGTCCGCTACCAGAACTCCGGTGGTGCAAAACTCCGGGAGTCAAACCAAGCCCAAGAACTCCGGAGAGACCCACTAAGCATCGCACAGACATCATTGACTTGAAAGACAGTGGAAGCAATATTCGGGCTGGCTTAGCCGAGAGGATTACTTAAATCCACGGTTGTAATGTTAGACGTAGCATTGAGAACATCTGTTCCCTTGACCTGCAGCAACCTTGAGTTTATTCCAATCCTTGCAACTACAACATCCCTCCCCAGTAGTCGACTCTCATTCGTCGACACCATGTCTAATTACTCCATTTCCACCGAAGCTGCTCGAATTCTAAATAAAGTTCTCCTTCAAGATCCTAGATTACACCTTCCAGACTCTTTCGTCAAAGCCGCCGACAAAGTCAAGTTTGTGGGAGAAGATGATCAACCTTTCATCCTCACACCTCTCAAAATCACGGAGTCGAGCGCGGCCCTCAATGCCCTCGTAGCTACAGCTGCAAATGTGGTCGTAGCCGAGCGCTATGGGATCAACTACCAGAATGTTGAAATCAACACAGATCTTGCAACCCTTTTCCTTGAATCAGTGCTACTACCAACCATTGGCGGCAAGCACTTTATGCAGAGCAGTCAAATGCTAGCAGAGCTTGCCAAGATGGACCTCCATCAGATGAGCAAGCCAATCAGGCGATATGCGACAAATGTTTATCGCACCAATGATGGAAGATGGTATCATCTGCATGGATCTATGAATGCTCTGCCAACGATGGAGATGTTGGGTGTTGAGGACAATGACGTTAGCACTGAAGAGGCCTTCAGGATCTATACCAAAAAGGTTGCAGAATGGGATTCTCAGGTTATCGAAAAGGTAGCCAACGAGAAGTTCAAGCAGGCTGGTGTGATTTGCTATACTCCTGATGAGTTCTTCGCAAGCGAGCATGGTAAGATCATGTCGGAAGAACCCTTGTGGACATCGACTCGTGTGCCAGCACCGAAGAAAACTTGGCCCGAAGCCAAAGACACTGATCGCTATAGTCCACTTGCTGGCATCAGAGTCTTGGACTTATCTCGTGTCATCGCAGCTCCAGCAGTATCCAAGATCCTCAGTGTTCTTGGCGCCGATGTCATCCGTGTCTCCTGCAGCAGACTACCAGAGTATTCGGCAACAATGCCGGATCTTCAGACGGGCAAGAGAGATGTTGACATCGATCTTAAGACAATTGAGGGGCGACAAACACTTTCTGAGCTCATCAGAGACGCTGACATTCTTGTTGATGGATACCGTCCTGGTGCTTTGGCGAAGCTGGGCTTTGACTCCAAGACTTTACGTGAGTTGAGCCCAAGTCTGATCTATATGAGGGAGAATTGTTATGGTTTCAAGGGGCCACTGTCTTACCGCTCGGGGTGGCAGCAGATAAGCGATTGTTTGGTAGGACTGTCATACTTACAGGGCAAGTTCCTTGGTCTAGACGAGGCTGTTGTCCCACTTTTCCGTAAGTTCAATGTGATAGTACATCTCAAGACCTCACTTCTGACCAATATTGCCCTAGCCAACTCAGACTATCAGACCGGATTAGTCGGAGCCGCGGCTGCCATCCAAGCATTATTAGCCCGCACCCAAGAAGACGTCACCTTTGACATCGACATTAGCCTCACGCAGTACAACATCTGGTATTATCGTCTTGGTTCATACTCGGAGGACCAGCAGAAGGCTCTTAGAAATCGTGACCCGCAGTTCAGCCCTCGCCATTACGATGATATGAGTGCGCTCGTTGGAAAGACACATCAATCGCTACAGAAGATTCGCCCAGAGATATTTAAGCATCCTGAGTTCTTCTGGGACATGAGTGGTAAGGAATACGGATTGGACGAGGACTTGAAAGTGCTGGCACCCGCATTCAAGTTTGAGAAGTCGAGTATTGGTTGGGATGTTCCGACCGGACGAAGAGGGCGCTCGAAGGCCGAGTGGGTATCATAAACCTGGCTGGTATCGAGATTTGCCGGGAGATCACAGGTCGTCCCAAGAAACAGTACAGTTCATCGAAAGGCATTCGGGAACTCAACGGTGCAAAGAAGGCCGAAACTCATGTACTTGTGACTCCGTCGGAGTGGTAATTTATCAAGATATAAGACCCGCGGGCCCCGATCAGCATGCCATATAGCTGCCTGTCAGTTCGAGGCGACACATATTTTACCAATGACCGTTCATGTTATTACCAATAGTTCCTCCGGTTGCGAAACGGAGCCTCGGGCAGGGTCAGGATAATACATGTGGATCGCCACCTGGACCATGATGCCACTCAACCCAACCGAGGCTCCGCGTGAAACTGTACAGGTTAGACTCAAAAAGGTAAAGTGAAGATAGAGGCTCCTGAGACGACTTCCCTATGAGTACTAGACCTGAAAGATTGCGGGGTATCAAAGCGCCTCTTATTTGCTCCTCCTCGATTGAGTTAGTCGTTGAGTAAAGTATATCTACGTCTCGATCTCATGATCCTTCAGCTCAATCATCAATCAACTACCAAAGCCAAGGTAAAAATGTCTCAACTCTGGGCCAACGTAGTCGCTAGCTATGATCCCTTTACGGTCGAGTTCGTGGGCAGCTGTCTTGTTCAAATCGTCTTCTGGTGGATTCCGTCAGCCGTTTTCGTTCTCCTTGATCATGTTGCCCCGTGTTTTGCAGCGAGACACAAGATACAACCGCCACCAAAACAGCCCAAAGCCTCTGAGATATTAGACTCTGTCCTGATATCTTTGAGAAATCAGCTCATGATCATTGGACTGCAACTATCCCTAGCGTTTCTGGCCACACAGCGGAATATGCCATCAACATTCCAGGTCACAGCATCACTGCCCTCTGCAAAGAGTTTCGTGAGCGACTTTGCCATCTGCTTAGTTGCTCGAGAGATCCTCTTTTACTATTCCCATCGACTGTTTCACGTACCATACCTCTATCGTCGCATCCACAAAATCCACCACAAGTTCACAGCACCAGTCGCCTTCGCCTCGCAGTATGCCCATCCTATCGAGCATATTGTAGCCAACACAATCCCTATTGTCCTTCCACCCATCCTGCTTAGAACTCACATCCTGACCATGTGGGCCTTTGTCGCTTGGCAGCTTATTGAGACTGCGACTGTTCATAGTGGATTCGACTTCTTTGGAGGTGCAGCTTATCGTCATGATCGTCATCATGAGCGTTTTGACGTCCACTTTGGAGGGATGCCTTGGCTGGACTGGCTTCATAACACAGACGAGCGAAAGAGGCTGGAGAAGAAGAATAAGTGATTCGTTCATGATAGAACTACCTCTCCGAGATCTGCATCCTGGAAGCGAAGGATCAAGCTATGTATCTTGTCCATATCTGATAATCCTCCAGATCGTTGGGAATGAGTTTCGCCAAAAGACTGGTGTGGGTTGACACCGCGTTCTAATTGGCTACAGAACAGATTGGCGAGACACCAATATTCATCTGCGTGAAGAAAGAACCCAAGCTTTCTTTGAGATCCGCTTGCTTCAACGGAGATATCGTTGCCAGGGGTTGAGAATAAGTTATGACTGGACCAGACTCGGAACCAATTCCTTAGCCCTCGAGTGATAGGTAAGGATCTCGACCTTGGGTCTGGTCCATTTTGGTGATGGTATAAGAGATTGTGGAAGGCTGGAATGTGTTAGTAAGGCCGCTTTTAGTTTATCGTCATGCAACTTACCACTAGCAATAGCAAACAAATTCAATGGGCTTATTATCTCAAAGATCTCCCATCGACTAGTACCAAAGTCCTCACCCATAAACATGGTAATGGACTGGGACAGCGTGATCTGGCTGCACGCCAGTGACCTCTGTGCCGCAGCTTGAGTGCACATGAACCATGTCTCGGCATCTGGAGCATTAAAGTGCTCATCTGCAGCTGCGAGGCCAAATTGTAGTTCATTAATTACCATTCGGGGACTCATATCGTAGAATATTACGAATGCAGAGTCAAGAAGGAAGGTATATAAAAGGGTACGGATTAACTCCTCTCGTAATCCGAATGATGTCCAGTGGTCGTGGAGGCTGCGTGGAGCAAAGGAGGCTTCCTCACTCGTCCCAGGTATCGCGAAAGGATACAGGGTGCGGGAAACGAAGACGATGTCAGTAAACCGTGTTCTCCGTGCTCTGAGTCTCATTTTTGTGTCACCCTCCCAGTTCATGAGCAGAAGGATACCATAAGCAGCCTGCAATATGCCAAGGCGCTGACGAACTTCAGAATCCTGGCCCTCATCGTCTGTTTGAGCAATACTGGCTTCGCTGAAATTTGGGTCCTGGAAGATCCAGTTCTCGGCTGTTTCTAGCCAAATCATTGCTTGATCCCGGTGCTTTCGTTCAGTGCTTAAGAAGGCACCGATCAGCGAAAGAGCCACGATTAACTTGGGAGACTTTACAGTGGGGTCAAATGTCGGTCGGTGGAAGACTGGCCAGTTTGGATGCCAGATTTGGAAGAACAAAGTCAAAAATAACTCAACATTTCCTGGAGAAAAGAATCGTGAACAAGACAATTTTCGGGGGCTGGACCAGTTTGATTCCGATGCTTGAGATGATGCGTGAGAGATACCTCTGACAATCTGCTCACATATGTTTGCCAAGGAGTGTTGTCCTGTCAGCCCTTGCTGGGGGTGCGGCCATTGGCCTGGAGTGGCCCAAGGCGATGCGACTGCGGTTTCAGGAATGGCTACTGATTCGAAGGAGGGCCGGCTATCATGCTGTAGAAGACCGGAATGAGTCTTTGTGCCGGCAAAGATATTGTCGCAGTTAAATGAATTGGCCAGACCATGGGACGAAGTAAGTCTAACAAGAAAGCGGAGACGCATACGAGGAAAGGTCGGCCTTGGTGTCACTAGCAGCTGCAATGGGCTATCATGGGAGACAGACCATTCGCCTTGAGGTAGATGTGAGCCAGATTGTGACATCAGACTTGAATTGACATCCGACTCAGATCCCGGTTGAGCTTGCACAAGTAGGACAGGATCGAATGAGGTGACTGGCGTCGAGTCCGAGATCCAGTCATGTTGTGATAGGAATAGTGACCCACCCTGGACCTGAATGTCCTGGCCTGGTAGAAGCTCGTGCCCTTTCTTGTCTTCTTTCACTTTCAGTGGGGATACCAAGTCATCCTTCCTTGGTTTTTGAACATAATTGCATTCCTGATTCTGCTCGGCGCAAGCATTGCAAGGTTGCGATCTGTTGCATCTCCTTTTCAATTTCACGCACCTTTCACAAGCATTTCTTGGCCGCCCTCGCTTCTTCTGCTCCAGTACTGGAGGCATTAGACCTGATTTGAGGCGGTTGTCACATGTTCTCCAATGACGAAGAAGTGCGTCTCTGATAACTTTCCTTCAGCTATTGAAACCCGAAGAGGAACAATTGAGTATAGACCAACCGGCGATTGAATCCACGGCTGCAGTATTGGCATTGGTAAGACCTCTGATCTGCGTCTGAGCCTCGTTGCCTCAGTAGTGATACCCTAAAGCGAGGAGGTGCAGCAAGCTTACGCGACAGGAAATGCCGATTGAGGTGGTCTTGATGCAACATCGTTAGTGAGCACTACAGCGTCAAACACCTGGGTCTCAAATGGCATACCTGACTTTGTGAACTCGGCAGAGCAGATAGGACAGCAGTGTTGCGGCCGATTATCAGACATGGTGTTGACCGAGGTCATCAGGCCAGGCTAGGGAACTTGGGCGGCTGTACAAATTGGAAGAGACAAGCGATGCAACCCAGCAAATCCAATGCATGAGAAGTCACGGGGTACGGAGTCCACCGTCGATAGTAGAGATGAGCCTGAACAAACTCGAGGATTCGATGCGCCCATGCAACTAAAAGCTCGTTTGATGAACACGTGGAGGCGGGAAATCTGCCACCCCCGCAACAGAGATCGGCATCCCGCCTCAACCCCACGATCTAGTCTCGATCCAGATATCGATACCCCGCAAAAGCACAGCCATTCGGTTTCTAGTGAGAGGCATTTCGGCATTTGTTTGCGGCATCCGGGACTTGAAGCAATAATATCTTATCGTTAGTCGCACATCTTCCTTGAAATCATTCGCCTTCGCTGTCGCCGATATTCAACTCAAGCCAGTAACAGTTTCCATTTGCGTATTACGCGAAGTCACCAAGCCCCAAACTTGCTCTCTGTAGTAGCACGGAATTATGGGAGACGCGGTAGCTGAGGAGCCCTACCATCGGGTAGCTGCTGTGACAGTAAGTCAAATCGTGATATCAAGCGTTTGGCTTATCAACGACTAACAATAACGAAGCGCTCAAATGAAGGCTTCCAGTTCAAGATCAACTCAGTTCCAATCCCGAAACTCCAGCCATGGGAAGTGCTTATCAAGCTCTCTGCTACTGGTGTCTGCGGCACTGATATGGCCCTTGCAGGTGGTTACCTCGGTCCATGCCGTGAGGTGCTTGGCCATGAGGGCGTGGGCCGCGTTGTACAAGTTGGCTCTGGAGTGGATCCCGACTCTGTCAAGATTGGCAATCGAGTTGGTATTGCTTGGGTGAGAGACGTCTGTGGTCGATGCAATTGCTGTCGTGAGCCCGGAGGTGAGGTCCGTTGTCTGGAGCAGCAGAACTCAGGACGGAAGTGGGATGGAACCTTTGCGGAGCACTGCGTTGTACCAAGTCGCTATGTGCTGACAATCCCTGAGTCAAAGGAGTTGCCAGATGAACTGGTCGCGCCAACATTGTGCGGCGGCGTTACTGCATATAAAGCACTCAAAGCCTGTGGAGCGACACCAGGAGAATGGGTTGCTATAGTCGGAGCTGGCGGTGGAGTTGGGGGTTTGGGGATCCAGTATGCAAAAGCCATGGGGTTCTGTGTTGCGGCTGTTGATATTGGGCCTGCAAAGGAGTCGTGCATCAAGATGGGAGCCGACGCATACTTTGATGGAGCATCGCCTGATACGCCAGCCGAACTGAAAAAGCTTACACCTAATGAAGCTGGAGCCAAGGCCGTTATTGTTACTGCAGGGTCAGGTCGAGCGTATCAGAACGCCCTTGATCTTGTTGCAGTGTTTGGTACTCTGGTCTGCGTTGGTATTCCTCCACCAGACCAAGCGATGAGACTTCATCCGCTGACTCTCATTGACCGTGGTATCACCCTTTTGGGAACATTAGTGGGAACACGAACTGAAACACTCGAAGCTCTCGAGTTCGTGCGAAGAGGCGTGGTAAAACCTATTGTGGAGGCGGTGAATTTTGATCAGCTCGACGATCTGGTCAACCAATTCTCTAAGACATCTGGGAAATTGGTCATACAGTTTCCGTCATAGGTCTTATTCTCTATTCTTTTATAGCTTCGAGGTTATTATAGAAGTGGATTAGGAGACATTATAGACAGTGAATATCAGTCTATTTCAATAAAGGGAAATAGTTCTTCAATCCTTTTACTATAGCTTTTGTCACTACCGTTGTCAATGCTTTGCCATGATCTGATATGATCCCAAATTAAGACAGGGCAAAGTTAACCGAATCGGCCAAAGAACATTTAACACGTTGCATGCATTGTTCTTTGTAAAGATAAGGCGCATGCCAAGCAGACCTTTGCCGACTCACGACAAAGAAAACTTGAAAGTCCGGCATTTGGACGGGGGCATATGCACATCTCGGACAATTCCCCACCTCCACCTCGATATTGTGTAACCTAACGTCGGCTGAACGGGAAAATACCCACCACTGCCCAGCCAAGCACCAAGGGTCGTAAATACCAAAATGCGCGTCGAATTACTACGGGGATCTCTATTTAAGACCTGCCCGAGTGGCACTTGGGTTGGCTTACTCTAAGTTTGCCGATTCTTTACAAAATATACTATTACCATCAGAATGACTACTGTTAATCCTCTTGTTCTGCCTCCTGGCATTGCACCATCTACTTTCCACCAATTCATATCAGAAGTCACTGAAGTTACAACCGCTGAAAATGTTGTCATCATATCCAACCCTGGACAGTTGGACAAGCAGGACTACCGCGACCCCAGCAAGATGCACGACATGTTTGACATAACCTCGAAGCAACATTTTGTTTCCTCAGCTCTAGTCACTCCCCGCGACGTGGCTGAGGTTCAAGCCATCGTCAAACTGTGCAATAAGTTTGAGATTCCCCTTTGGCCATTCTCCATTGGCCGAAATGTTGGGTATGGTGGTGCTGCTCCCCGTGTACCAGGCTCGATTGGTCTTGATCTTGGCAAACATATGAACAAGATCTTGAAGGTCGATGTTGATGGGGCATATGCTCTTGTTGAGCCTGGAGTTACATATGCAGATCTTCACCAGTACTTGGTAGACAACAACCTTCGTGACAAGCTGTGGATTGATGTTCCTGATCTTGGCGGTGGATCCGTGCTTGGAAACACTACGGAGAGGGGAGTTGGCTATACTCCGTATGGTAAGCCATCTTCATCATTGTACCGACCAAGTATTGACGGCCTCTAGGTGATCACTTTATGATGCACTGCGGCATGGAAGGTAAGAGCTCTGCTACAGCGACCTTACTGGAAGGGATGCTTATGACTGACTCTCCAAAGTTGTACTTCCCGATGGCACACTAGTCCGTACGGGAATGGGTGCTTTACCAAACCCAGATGCGGATCCAAATGCGCCTCCACACGAGCAGGAGCCCAACTCGGCCTGGCAACTGTTCAATTACGGCTTCGGTCCTTATAACGACGGCATTTTTACGCAATCGTCTCTTGGTATTGTTGTCAAGATGGGTATCTGGCTCATGGTGAACCCTGGTGGGTATCAGTCATACTTGATCACCATTCCCAAAGATGAGGATCTTCATCAGGCCATTGAGATCATTCGACCACTTCGGACTTCAATGGTGCTGCAAAATGTTCCTACTGTTAGACATGTACTTCTGGATGCAGCTGTTATGGTATGAGGCCAGTTTAATTTCTTGGGCGTAGCTGACCATAACTCAAGGGATCTCGAGACAAGTACACGACTTCGACTAAGCCGCTCAACGACAAGGAACTCGATGAAATCGCAAAGAAGCTCAACTTGGGCCGCTGGAATTTCTACGGAGCGCTTTATGGCCCCGAACCTATCCGGAAAGTTATGTGGGAAGTTGTCAAGGGTGCTTTTTCAGCCATCCCCGGGGCCAAGTTCTACTTCCCGGAGGATATGCCAGACAATGTTGTCTTGCAGACTCGAGATCTCACCTTGCAGGGAATTCCCACCATGACTGAGCTTGAATGGGTGTAAGTCCTGGACTTCACCTTGTCTTGTTTTTCACATACTAACCAAATTCCAACAGCAACTGGCTGCCCAATGGAGCTCACCTGTTCTTCTCCCCAATCGCCAAAGTCACGGGTGACGACGCAGTCGCTCAGTATGCCTTGACCCGCAAGCGCTGCGAAGAAGCGGGTTTCGACTTCATCGGAACATTTGTCGTCGGAATGAGGGAGATGCATCACATAGTGTGTCTTGTCTTTGACCGTCTCGATCCAGAGTCATGCCGTCGAGCGCACGCCCTTATCAGCCAGCTAATCGATGACGCGGCGAAGAAGGGCTGGGGAGAGTATCGCACTCATTTAGCATTGATGGACCAGATTGCACAGACTTACAACTTTAACAATAATGCGCAGATGCATCTCAATACCACGATCAAGAATGCACTCGATCCCAAGGGAATTTTGGCGCCTGGTAAGAACGGTATATGGCCAAAGAGTTATAATGCTGAGGAATTTGCTTTATGCCCTCAGCGGTCTACAAAGCTGTAATTCAATATATATTCTTAGCCGCATTCGTATGAAAAATATAATAGATTTATTCTCGGGTCTAAATATTCCTATGTCCATTAACCTCTGGCGCTCCGTTTTTCGTCTCCTGAATTTCTTACACGTCCTCCGCAACCTTCCAACCCTCACCAATTTAAACAATCTATCTTGCCATCGCGGTAAACCTACCGGCCGTTCTCATCCTAACCTTGCACTAAAACCACTAAAGGTACTTGTTGGTCATGGTCTGATATAATCCGAAAAGCAGCAGCACAGCTACAACGGACACGGCAGCCCACTACTTAAGAGCATTCTCGGTTATGCTCTCCGTGTTCATGCCTGGAATGCTAGAAATCAGGCTATGGGGCATAAATAGCGATGCTATAGGGGGGCAGTTACCTATGCTTTTACTACTTTTAGCTGTGTTTCGCGTATCTTTAAGACCTATAGTTAAGTTAATAATAGTATTAAGGCAATTAAGGTTATAGGCAGTCTGATCTAGGTTAGGGTTAGGTTGAAATAGTAGTAGTACTTATAGGTAAAGGGGTAAGTATATAAGCAGTAAAGTATAGGATATAATAGTTATAAGTCTAACTATATTAAATTAAGCTATACTAGGTTTATTATTAATAGATTATATAGGGCATAGTATTAAGCTTATTAAAGTATTATATCTCTTAATAGTAAATTTAATATATATTAAGCTTAATTAATATAAAGAAGTTTTATTAATAGCTAGTAAATTAAGTTTTATTTACTGCTAAGTAAATATATATATATATATTAAGGGTAGCCTTATTACTTAATAGAGAGTATAGGTAATCTAGGGATAGGATCTATAGAGATTAGTTATAATCTATAGTAATCTAGCCTTAAAGTATTATAATTTAAGTAATTTAAATAGAAAGGATTACTTTTAAGAGAAGTAATTTTATTATAATTAGTAAAAATTATAGAGGATATATAATATAGTTATAGGGATTATAATATAATCTCTCCTTTCTATTAAGTCTTATCTTTAAAACTTATATATTTCTTTATTTTTATATTAGGCTTTAGTAAGCGCTAATTCTTTTCCTTAATTATTTCCTTAATATATTATATTAACTATTATATTATAGGATCTTTAATTAAAATCTTATAAGACTTTAAAGTAAATTTATTTAATAGATTTAATTATAAAATTTAATTTTAATATTATACCTTATTCTTTCTATAAAGCTAAAGGCCTTTATTATAAAATAATTAAGTATTTTTTTTATTATTTTAAGTATACTTAATAAAGTTATTTTTATAATACTTTTAGTATTATTATTACTTATTATATATTTATTTATTTTTATCTATTTTACTAACTTATATTAACTATTTTACAGTTTTTTATTTAAATTATAAATTTAATTATTTAAAATAAGTAAAAGAAAAGGCTAAAGAGAAACTTTTTAAAGCTTAATAAAAAGTTAATAAGACTATTATAAGATTATTTTAGATTTACTTTTAAAAGCGTTTATTATATAAGTATAGTATTTAATTTATTATTAATAGTATAAATATATCTATAGGTAATATTATTACTTAAAAAGAAAATATAATAATTTTAAATATTTAATCTTTTAATAATATTAATATTATTAATTAAAGTATAGTTTTTAATCTTTTACTTTTTAAAGTTATTAATAAAAATTCTTTAAGAGTTACTAAGTATTAATAAGGTTTTTTAATAGTTCCTATATATTTTTACTTTTTAAGTAGTTTTTTTATTTTACTAAATATTTTCTTTATTTATTAATTATATTTATTTTTTAAATTACTTTTACTTTATATATCTCTAGTTTTATAATTTTTTATAGTTTATTACTTATTTTAACTTATATTATATTTACTGCTAATTTAAGTAATAAAATATAAAAAATTAAATAAAGCCTAATTCTTAGTAATAAGTCTAGTTTATAGTTATTTTTTAAAATTTTCTATAATACTTTATAAAGTTTAATAAATTTATAGTTTAATTTATAACTTAGTTAATTTATTTTAATATTTTTTATAGCTAGGTAGACTATATCTCTTTTTAAAAAAGTTAGTCCCTTTAACTGTTTTAAGTTATAGTAATTTTTTATATATTTTTTAATAAATTTAAGTTTTATTTTTATTTCTTTATATAGATTTATAAGGTTATTACTTTTAAGTATAGTAGCTAGATTAACTGTTTTTTTTTATTATATATTATAGTATATATTTAATATAAATCTAAAATTAATATAAGCTAGTATAAGCTTTATACTTTTATTTTAAGTAGTATTATAAGCTAGCTAGGCTATTAAAAGTTTCTTAACTTAATTATTTTATTTATAGTTAATATAATACTATAAATACTATTTAAGTATTTAATTTATTTATTTAGTCTATTTATTAACTTATAGTTTAAAAGCAGTTATAAGTTAGTAGTTAAGTTTAAGTTAAGCTATAAGTAATTACTAAAAGTTTACTATAAATATAAGTTTTTTATTAAAAAGAATTTATATAAGTAGGCTATATATATTAATAATATATTAATAAAAAATATAAAAAAGTTCTTTTATATTTATAGATTCTTTATATAGTAAATAATATAAAAATTCTATAAGTTAATTAACTATAATTATAATATTATTATAAAAGATTTTAATTAAAGGTTTTTTTAATAAAAATAACTTTATAATAAAGTTTATTATAATTAAGTCTTAAGGTTATTATATTATTAATAGTATTTATAATTATCTATAAAGTTTATATCTTTATACTTTTATTTTAATATATAAATTATATTATTTAATAACTTTTTTAATATCTTTTTTCTTAACTTTATATTTTTATTTTTATAGTCTTTTTAATATTTTATTAATACTTTAATATCTATATAATAAATATAAATAAAATTTATAAAAGAAGTTATATTTTTACTTTAATATTATATTTATTTTATAGATATATTATTTTAAATAATATATTTTATAATATCCTTAATAATTAACTTTTTTTAATAAATCTTTAAAATAGTTTTTATAAATATAAAGCTAGAAATCTTAATTATTAAGCTTATTTTAATATTTAATAGTTTAGTATAAGTACTTAATATATTCTTTTAATACTTTATTAAAAATATAAAGTTTATTATAGATAAAAAGTATATATTATTATTATTTAATTTTTCTTTATTAATTTATTTTTTATTTTTATTTATATTTTATTATTAATAAGCTAAACTTTTTTACTTAATACTTAGTAAGCTTATTTAAGTATATTAATTTCTTTTTATTATTTTATATTATTTTTATAATAGTCTTAACAGGCTATATAAACTAGTATTTTCTTTATTTATTAAGTTTTAGAAGTTATTTTTTTATTTTATTAATTTTAATATTAAAATTTAATTATTAGTTAATAGTATTAATATATTTATTATTAATACCTTTATAATATATTATTATAAAGTTAAATTTATATAGGTATTTAATATAGTATAATTATTATTAATTTAGCTTTTATATTATAGTAAAGTAAACTATATTTTTATAGTTAGTAAATACCTTTACTAAGTATTTACTTTTTTTAAAGTAATATTAAAATTCCTTAAAGTAATTTATAATAGCTAGGAATTCTTTATTATAGATAGGGTAGTTAAGTTTTACTTTATATATTTTATAAAAATAGAAAGTAATAAAATATAATATACTATTATTATTATATTATTTAATTTATTTTTTTAAAGTAAAGTTAAAAGTATTAATTTTAAGTTTAAATTACTATTTTAAATTAAATATAACTAAAACTAGTTTATTAATAATAGCTATCTTAAGCTATTTAAATACTTTTTAAGCTTTATTATTTTATTAAAAAGTATAATCTTTTTTAATAATCTCTATAAGTAATATAGTAATTTTACTAAAGTCTTTAATAAATTATTAATAATAATTAATAAATCTTAAAAAAGATTATATTTCTTTAATTAATATAAGTTTTTTTTATTTTATAATTACTATAATTTTATATTTATTTATTTAGATTTTATTATATAAAATTTTATATTTTAAGT